>FIZR01004168.1:0-22586 GCA_900060175.1 Ferrisia virgata
CAGTATAATGGAAAATGAAATATGTCAGAAACATGTCATTTTTGCGACAAAAGGTGTTATTTTTGCATCAGAAGTATGCCATTATCATGTCAGAAATGTGTCATTATGGCGTCAGAAACATGTCACTGATGAGTCAAATACATGTCATTAATATGTCACAGTAACGTCATAGTCATGTAATAATGGAGTCATCTTGGTGCTACAATTGCACCATTTCAATGTCACTGTCACGAGTTTGGCAAATATTTAGTGATCTCGGATTGACTGAAGCATTGCCAAAAGTGTGCCATTTTTGCTGTCAGAAGTCTCACGTCAGAACTATGCCATATGACACAATTATTTTGACATTAAATTCAGAATATATGTAAAAATTTTCAATTTTTCAAATTTATGGGGAGGACTATAGTGCTGGTAGCACCTTTTGGGTGCACCAATGATTCCATTGATACCAACGAATTGTACCATTTTTGAATGTACCCAAAAAATCGGCTATGGATGATAAAATTAAAATATTGCGTTTATTATTCTAAAATTGATGTTTTGCATACATTTCAGGAGGGCATTTCTCAAAGAAAAATTTCCTTAATAGTTTTTTGAAAAATTTTGAAAAGAAGTAAAAAGTTACATTTTATGAACCTCCCTGAAAAAAGGGGAAATTATGAAAATTTGCCAACGATGATAATTTTGGATATAAAGGTGTCTAAAAAATTTCAAAAGCATAACTTTTTTGATTTTTTGAAAATTTTAGAAAATTTGCAAATTTTGAATCAATTTTGTAAGTTGAAAAAGGCGAAATGGAAAGCTGAAATTTTTACCACACGTTTTAAATCTATTTCTGGACATTTCCAAAAAAAAATTTCCATGAAAAAGTGCAAAAAGTGTCATTTTTTATAAATCCATAAAAAATAAATAATGGTAAAAACTTGACGGTTTGTAAAAAATTTTCAAAAAAATGTTGTTTTTGATTTTTTGAAAATTTTTGAAGATTTTTAAACTTTGAGTCATTTTTACTTGTTGAAAAAGTACAGTTGGAGAGGAGAAATTTTTACTAGATCATTTTGAGCTCATTTCAAAATTATTGTGACCCCACCTTTTACAGATTTCCCAAAAAAAAAATTTGCTCACCCCAGTACACAGTCTGTGCAACCCTTTATTACCAATATTTATTATTAAAATAATTTTTTATTTTTTATTTTTATATAAATTAAAAAATGTTGAAGCTGTGTATGGGGGGGGGGGGAGAATAGGGTGAAGTTGATAATCTAAAATTTTATTAAAATCGGGTGAAGTATCTATCGACGAAGTTAATTCATATTCATCGAAGATATATTCTTACTGCAGCGTTGATAACATAAATTGTTTCCGTTAATGGAAATAATCTTGAAAATTAACCATAAGCGTTAATTAATCGATTTGAAACAATACTGGCTTATTCTTGAAATTTGCGCGAATGCGAATAATAAATTCATTGCGAAGGACAATGAAATAATGACGCCTCGTTTTTTTTTTGTTTCTGTTGGACTCGTCCTGCGCTTTATCTCAACTTGAATGATATACTACTTCTATAGAAAATGCACAAATAATTTTTTATTTTATTTCCTGGGAATATGAGTGAGAGGTGAAAGAAAACGTGGCATAAACTTTAAATTTATGAAATTACAAAATTTCTCAAGGATTGTTCCTGTGCTGTATACTTATCTTATTTTCTCCTCGTTCATTCTCGAGATAAAGAAAATTTTATGGATAATTTTCTTTCTACTGACTTTAATGTATTTTTTATTAACCTACCTACCTGTAAGTCTACCTATAGCTACGTAGTCACTTATGATTAGCATTGTTATGGATTTTTTTTTTTTTTTACATTTTATAGTATGGTTTGTACTCTGCGTTTGCTGGCTGCATTGTATACTGCCTGTTCGGTAGTTGTAAAGATATAACGATCGGACCTACAGCGCTGATGTCATTAATGACGTATCAACAAGTGGCTGGACGTAATGCTGACTTCGCTGTTTTACTTTGTTTTCTCACCGGCATTATTCAATGGTTGATGGGGTTCTTTCATCTAGGTTGGTTATGCGATTTGTGTTTCGTGGTGTGGTATACCTAATTCATACCTAATCTATTTATGGTTATCAGATTTGAAAGTGAACGCTACGTACGAGAGATATTTGCGAAACGAATTCTTGTTTTTTGTGTACAAACACGACGTGTGGAGAGAACGAGTGATTGTTGTTGTGATTAAGAAGTTATTAACCTTAGAAGTATAGGTGTTCGGTAGTGAGAAAATTGGCAATACTGTGTATTAATTCTGTGCGGAAATTATGGAAAATTTTGCAATTTTTTTGATTCGTTGTTTCTTGTTAAAAATTTTTTTTTTCATGTGTTTGAATCAATCGGTCGAAGTTCAAAAAGAACCAGACGTCGTCTCCCCCTTTTCTTATGTCAATTTGAAAAAAATAAGATACAATTTTTTGGTGACCTTTTTTACGATTTATTCTCATTCAAATTATTACAGTTCGCGAACGATTGATTTGATAATGATACTTCGTTCACGAACAATTGGAGCTGCGAGAACGTGTGAATTGGCGTTCCATTCCATTGTTTCGTTTCTTGATCATTCCAACTCTCGTTTCTGCTCATTGCATTCTCATTCCTGCTCATTACATTCCTGCTCTTTGTTTCGATTCCACTGCAAACTATGTTTTTTCATTCGGGACGCTTTCTTTCGTTCCTTTTTTTCTTTTTAAATTATTGTACAAAGAAACAGGTGCCTAGATTGCCTACAGTTGAGCTAAGGATCTAAAGTAACAATTTATTGGTAAGCAATAAATTGAAAATAAAAAATTGCAAAATCATGATAAATTTTGAAATTATACTTTATTATTAATATTTAATAATAACTTACTAAGTAGTAAATAATGAAATAAAAATTATAAACTAAAGAGGTGCCCCATGTAAGGGACTTTATAATTAAGGGCACATTCCGAATACTTTTTTACCTGTCCTCCTCCTACTCAACTGCCATAAGACCAATGTAAAACAGAAAAATCTACTTCATATAGTTAATAATGGATCAATATTGGTAAAATTTTGAAATTTGAGTTTTTAAACACTTTATTTAAAACCATACATATGCATTTCAATACATCTCTTTTGTTTTTTTTTGAGAAATTTGAAAATGAAGACCAATTTCAGGAAAATTGCATTAAGTTTTAATTATTTTCTTATTAATAATTAATAAATTTAATAAATAGATTGAAAAGCATACGTACGATTTCAGATAATACTTTCAAAAACTCAAATTTCAACGTTTTAGCAATATCCACTCATTATTTATTGTACGAAGTACATTTTTCTGAAAGACCAACTTTTACATTGCTCTTTTGGAAGTTTACTGCTGGCAGCTTAGGCAAAATAGTATTCCAGATATATCCTTAAAAAAATTTTCATGAAATGAGAACATGTTGATATTTTAACGTTCTCGTCTTCACTTCGTTCTCTACTTTGAGCATTCTCGTTCTTTGTTCGTTCTCATTCTTTAAAATAATAGCATTCTTCCAACATTCTTACTTCATTCTTCGTTCGTTCTCGCAGCCCTGCTTTAAAGGTCTTGCAGTTGTTATGTAATTTTCTTTACTTGTTCAACATTTGTTAATGAAAAATCTTTAATGAATGGTTGGTTTTTCAAGTTCAATACTTATCGTTTGCGAACGATGAATCCCGACTTCGAATAACTCGTTCATGAACGATTCACTCGAACGATGTATTGCAGTTCAATCAAGGGTAGGTAAAATAGGAGTAATTGTAATTTATTCGTTCACGAACGATTTGTCTTGACAAGATTCGGTCGTTCGCGAACGACGAATTTAGACTTTGATTCATTTGTTCATTTAGTTGACAATTAAACTTACTGTGTGTTGTATTGAGGTTCGTGACATTGTAACTGTGAGTGGGCAATTTGTTCAATTGCAATTCATTCGTTCACGAACGACTCGCTTCTTGAAATTGTCATATTGTAATTTGCGAACTGGTTAGTAGTTTGGAATTTAATTATAAATTTGCGGTTCAATCGTTCACGAACGATTCAGATTCATATTGCTGAGGTTCAGTCGTTTGTGATTCGTGAACGATACGATAAATCTCAGAAGTTTTATTATTTTGTTCACAAAAGATTCATTTAACTGATGCGAGTGATGCGCAGTGTTTTGTGTACTTGTATTGCAGTTTGTATTCATTGATAATTGATTCGGCTGTGTTTTATTCGTTCATGAGCGATTCAGATTCATCATGTCAAGGTTCAATCTTTCACGAACGATACCTATAGACAATTAAATACGAAGGTGGGAATCAGCGGGGGGATTATGAAAATTTTAGGTTTAGAGTTCCTCAAGACTTCTCCGTTAGGAGCGCTGTTCACTAATTCTGTTCAACTTGTTCAAAATTTTGATTAGTCTAGATCTCAGACGCAGATGAGACGTAGATTGTTTAGAATTTCTACGTTCTGTCTAAAGAAAGAATAACTTCTGAGTGGCCAATAATCGTCGAGCTGCCGTCGAACCGGAATTAGTGAACAGCGCTTCTACAGGGAAAAGCAAGCACAACTCTTAAATAATAATCCCTTTACCGCTGGAGTAAGAGATTTTCATTTTGGTGTTTCAGTGTCTTAATATAAATTAATCTATCAAAATTGTTGGGTTCTCAATAAATTCGAAAAATCTGGATCAGTGTTGCCAATTTATCTCGAATTTGTCCGAAATAAAATAATATTGCGTATTTGAAATGATTAGTAATTACTTACCTAGATTTTTGTCCGCGTTCTGCGCAGGCGTATTGATTGATTTCATTTCGATACCGGTTACTGTGGGTTTCACATCAGCCACTTCGGTAATTATCGCGGTTTCTCAACTGAAAGGGCTTCTTGGATTGAAATTCGAATCAAATGGCGGCTTCTTGGACGGCCTCATTCAAGTTCACAATCATATACACGAAACGCAATGGAGCGACTTTAGTTTGGGCATTATTTGCATCTTGGTGCTGCTAGTTCTCAGAGTAAATATCGTCGTTATTTTCATTTTTACGTATCGTTTTGTCGTAAAATTTTCAATTTTCTCAACTCAAGAATGGTATCGCTTTAAAGGGCGTTTTCGTTCTATTTATTTTTCTTCGCAGAAAATCAAAGAGATGGCCATGCGTAACGATAATCCACACCAGACCGATCGACAGCGTTATATTCGCAAAGCTTTATGGCTTTTGTCTACTGCCAGAAATGCTATCGTCGTTTTGCTGTGTTCCTTAGTCGTCTACATATACTATGATCCTACCAAAAAACCAGTTGTGGTTTTAACAGGTATCCACATACATGCGTTATTGCTGTATATTTTGGCGTAGATGCAGTTTTTTTCATTGTATCTACATACTCGTATTTCACAACCGGGGATGATGAAATTTTACTACCAATTCGATTGGCTGTGTGCAGGTCACGTGAAATCAGGCCTTCCGTCGATTAGTTTGCCGCCATTTTCGACGACCGTGGGTGAAACGCCATTGTCGTTTTTTAAAATGTGTACCGAATTGGGATCGTCGATTGTACTCGTTCCGGTGATCG
Source organism: Ferrisia virgata (assembly GCA_900060175.1). NCBI lineage: Eukaryota > Metazoa > Arthropoda > Insecta > Hemiptera > Pseudococcidae > Ferrisia > Ferrisia virgata. The sequence continues at coordinate 5,606 of FIZR01004168.1, forward strand.
CCGTCCTTGGGAATGTCGCCATAGCCAAAGCTTTTGGTAATTGTGAAACGATCATGTACGCGGGTATATTAATTTCGTGATTTTTTTTACAACCATTATAACGATGGCGTGTGGTTTTCGCCATTGTCTTATCTTTCTGCAGCCAGCGGCGACTCCATCGATGCTACTCAAGAATTATATACTTTGGGAATATGCAACGTGCTGGGATCGTTTTTCTCGTCAATGCCGGTCACCGGTTCGTTCTCGAGAAGTGCGGTTAATCATGCCAGCGGTGTAAGGTCTCCGATGGGAGGGTTGTATACAGGTAATTAAGGATATGGATTCAAAATTATGATTGTAACAATGTTACCGTAATATTGTTTGATATCGCAAATGTACTTAATCAACTCATTCAGGTATCTTGATTTTATTGGCTTTGAGCCTGTTGACGCCGTATTTTTATTATATTCCGAAAGCATCGTTGGCTGCAGTCATCATATGCGCTGTTATATTCATGATCGAGTACGAGGTGGTTAAACCAATGTGGAAATCTAGTCGTGAGTATCTTCAATGGTTGTGAAAAGTGCTTGAATCGTTCGATATTATTTTATTCGTCTGTTAATTGTGTTATAGGTAAAGATCTAATACCTACTTTTGCTACGTTTGTATTATGCTTGGTGTTCGGAGTAGAACTAGGTATTTTAATAGGGGTTGGAATAAATATCATATTATTACTTATACCATCGGCCAGACCATTTTTACATTACGAAAAAACGAGAGTAAGTTGAGCTTTTCGCTGTCTACCGAATTCCGCGTGATTTTCTGATTCTTTCTAACTTGCGGATCTGAATTTTAGACCACGTCCGGTCACGAGTTCGTGTTGGTGACTCCGGGTAACAGTTTGTACTTCCCGGCTGTGGATTTTCTTCGTACAAAAGTTGGTAAAATTGGAGTCAAAGACGGATATTCTCGGTTACCAGTCGTCATCGACTGTCGTCATATTTTGGGAGCTGATTTCACGGCTGCTAAGGTACTTAACTATTTTTATCACATCATATTTCGTAGGTACATATCTTAATTTCTCATTCGGAAGTAATTCATATTTTAATGCAGGGTATTAAATGCCTAATCGAAGATTTCAAAAAACGAAATCAACCGTTGTATTTTTACAATCCTCATCCGCACGTTTTAGAAGTGTTGAACTGCGTCAGTTTAGACGATTTCGATGAAATATCAACTATGAAAGATCTCGATTTAGTTCTACAAAGTAAGCAGCGTATTACACGTACAAGTATGAAAGAGCTAGAAGGTATCTGTTTGGAATCGATTAATTTTTTGTATTCAATTATTCAGATGATAAACGTAAAAGTAAACCAGTGTCTAATGAATCAATAACGGCTGCTGCTGGCGACGAAGAGTGTTCGTTATCTCGAAGATGTAATAAATCAGCCGATGTTGATGAACCGTTACTTTTAAATGGAGGAAACAACATCGAATTAAAATAGAAGAAAATAATTTCTTTAAAAAGAACGGCCTGTATTTTACCTTTGTTTTTTTTTTTCATTTTGTTTTTAGAAAAAGCTCGCGTTGTAGATTGTAGTCGTACTACGTAATATTTTTTGGTCATATTCGTAAAGAGTAAGATTGAAATTTTCACTTTCGTTCGCAATAAAAGACTGATCATTTACAGATGGGAGGGGGGTTACATGAAACACGATAAACCTTGAACAGTATTATCAAGTAAATACCCAATAGGTAATTCAAAGTAGTGAGGGGATTTTTTTAACGCAATTCCCTTGCTTTATGTGTTCAGTATTAAATGATACATTTTCCATCCATCGTCGTTTGTCATATTTAGTCGACTGTATTTTTTTTTTTTTTAATTTATATTTTAAATATTTTTATATAGCGTTATATTTTGTACGAGTTTTTTTGCCTTTCGTTTTAATCTGATTCATTTTTATAAACTTTTTTACGAGTATTTAGATAATTAATCAAATGTTTTAATCAAATCAACTACCTACCTATAGTACTTTTTTTATTGGAGATTAAACTTTCGAAGTTACTACTCCTTATTTATGTGTTTCGACCTTTTCTTTTTTTTGTGAAGAGTAAAATGTATTATGGTTTTTGAAGATATACCAGGTTTTTTTTTTTAATAGAAATAATTTATTTATTTTTTATTATTTTTTTTTTACTAATCTTACATTGATAATTTACATTATGATGCGTGTACGAAATCTAATTTTTAGGTGGTGTAAAAATTTCTGAGGTAAAATATCTTAGATCATGATTTAGGTGAAAATTATATCGTGTAGAATTTCGACCGATTTTTCCCCCTCTATTGACTGCGTTGTCATGTAACCAATTTATAGTTCGGTGGTAGCAACATCCCAATATTTATGCATTCGACCATCCATTTCTAATGAATCGAGATTACTGTCGTACTTTTCTTTGATCTCTGAAAAATCGTACTCTAAATGATAAGGCATTAGATGCTGGAGGCTGCCGAAGTAAGCGGCGTTGGGTCCTCCGTTTAGTGATTTACGTCCTATATCGAGTCTTCTGGACGTATTATATGATCTAGCGCTACCGAAACGCCTGGAATGTAATATAAATATAAATCAGATGTGAGCAGAATTGTTTTTCCGAATGCATAACTTGATTGCTTACTTTGAAACGAAAGGTAGAGGTTGAATGCAATCTGGTAAATGCGAAACACTTTTGGTATGAGCCCATAGATCGGGTTTCGATGGGATTGATCGTTTAGTGAAGCTTTTCGACAAAGTATCTAATTCTTTATCGAACAACATTTGAGTATTTTGCTCGAGCATATATTCCCAACATCGGAATCGTTCTTCAGCCATTTGCAATCCAGATCTAACAAGAAATTATATCAGTACATTGTACTTTTAAATTTTACAAGATTAACAGGTAGATAAAGTATAGGTAAATCATTTGATAACTAACTTATCGGAAAAGCTTTCTTCACCATCGGCCATATTGCCATTGTACATATCTTTGTAAGAGATTTCGTTTTGATCACGATTGTTCATAAATTCTTGAAGTGGTAATTGATGTGAATATTTTCGCGATGGCTGCACAGATAATAGCGTCGAGGTAATTGTACAAATGGTTTGATTATTGGTAATAGCAAATATCGAGTACTTACATAATTCTTGATACTGATACTATCCCCATAAATGCTTTGGTTAATACGAATCGCTCCGAATTTATCACTTTGACCACTCGGTGATGATCGTTCACTATCCGATAATGTTTCTATACGAGATTGATCGCACGTACATATTTTATTTGAGCTCTACGAACAATAAAGATTATTCATTGTAGGGTATGAACGATTTATGATAATGATTTCGATATCGAAGAGGTACCAACTTTCGTAGATCTTATCGTTTGATGCATTTCTTGAGCTAATAAATCAAAATCTTCGCCGAGATTTTGAAATCTTAGTACGACTACACTCAAACCTTTATCGCAGTTGTAACTTTGTGCCAGATCTTGTAACCGTTTAGCTGCCAGAACTGGATTACTAACGCTACGAACTTCGGCTACCGCTTCTTCCGTACTGATAACATCCCATAAGCTGCGAATAAAATATGAAAAAAAATTTTCAATGAGTATGTTCTTCGTATGGTCTCATTACTTTGTAATGTTTACTGTTGATAAACCTTTTACTGGCGAGTAGTAAAAATTGATCTTGTTCGTGTAAACTAATTTCGGTAGTGTTAAGATCTTGTAACAGATTCGGTTGATTAGTATTATGGCCGTTGGATTGTCGGTGACTGTGGTGATTCTATCGATTATGTAATAATTTCGTAGGTAAAGTGAACTCGTATATTGTGTTTGAATTAATTTAAAATGCACGCGTATTTTAACCACTCACTTGATTGGCATTATTAGATAAAGTCAGAGATCCGAAATTCCTACAAAGTATAGTTTTTGTATCGCCTACGCTGGCAATCCGCAGTAAATACCTGGACACCGTGTTCTCCGGAGGATCTTCCGTCTTACAAATGTGGCACAATGTGATATGAACGTCGGATTGCTTTTGACAGTCTTTTACATCGCGAAGTAACGAAAACATTGTGTATTTTAAATAATCGCTATCAGCTTCGCGTTCGGTACGTTCAGCTAGTAACGTTGGTGGCGCTCGTTTGACTAGTAATTTTGATAATTCGGCGTCATTTGTCGTATCAAATATACCGATTAGTGCTTCAGATTTACAGAACGTTGATAATCTAAGCTGCGATATGTGTAAACTGTTGAGAAATGAGCGAAATTGTTGTTTGGATTGTGTTAGTAGTTGGATCGTGCTCGAAGGATGGTGTATGAAAGTTGAAATGGAATATACGCATGCTTACGTGTCAGATTTTCCTGTCGTTTCGGAAAATCCTATCGACCACGGTAGTTGCTGTTCCATGGCTTGTAGTTCTTCTCTGATGGGAAAACATGGTAAAGAATTTCGATTGAAACCTGATACATCTATGAGATTTACTGATCGGTGGATTCTGCAAGAAAAATATTAGTTGAAAGTATTCAAATTAAGTGATTACTGATTGGAGTGAAAATATAAGTATTCGTCGAATTACTAACTTGTAATGTTGAAACTGTTTAGAATCTACTTGTAATCTATTGTTGCCGGAAATATCAAGGAACATGAGTTGTTTCGGAATCAACGACATAATATCCAATTTTTCCAAATAATTATGCGATAAATCTAAAACCTATACGATGAATACAGTACAATCTTTATTATCACATATTCACCATCGACATTTCGATAGTATTTTTATCAGAAAAACCAACTTCTTCGTAATTAGTTACGTACCCTTAAAGAATTATTATTCACAAAGCTCGGACTGGTGGTTAATAAATTAGAATGAGCTCTGAAGATCTTCAAGTAATACCAACTACAAATATTTTCTGGTACATGGTAGACATTATTACCAGATATTATCAATTCTTGCATATGTGGCCAAGCTGATATGCAACTAGAAATAATCAAAATGTAACTTCATTATTTGAGTGAACTATTTTCGGTGGGTATTGTTAACGTTTTCACTTACCCTTCTGGTAAGGAACTTATGGCATTGTAGGCTACGTGTAGAATTTTTAAATTGACGCAATTTAATAAAGGTGTGATATCTGTTAGAGCATTCGATGTTAAATATAACTGTTCGAGGCTTTCGTTTTTACAAATAAATTGCGGTATTTCTTTTAAACAGTTTTTTGAAACGTTGAGGACTTTTAAACTGAAACATAACGAAATGAACGATGCTTGTTTTACTGATATTTTCTTGATGATGAACTTTGAGTGGTTTTCAAAATAATACAAAATTATTTAGGAGAATACGTTTGTGTTGGCTTTATCCACTTGGGTATATCAGAGGATGATAGACAGTCGATTTCAGGCGACTTGAACCTTATTTGATTTTTTTGATTTTAGATAGAGAATATCGTTTTATTATTTAGTTCACAATGAAATTATTGCAAATCTCAAGGTGAAAAAAAAAACTTCAGACAGTTAATACTTTCATGTTCTGGGGAGGGGCGAGGCTAATAAAATTTTTTAGAAGCTAAATGGTTGTTATTACACTGTTATACCAATTAAGTAGCGACTGTTCCAATCATCATTAGGTAAACTTCCAAAAAAATCGTTTTCGAGAACATTTTATTACATTTGTTAACAATATCTATTGTCCGTTCAATTTAAATTGAGCCTTCACCGCTACAAACATAATTATTATAAACCAATTAGATTGCTAGAAATTCAATATTGAGCATATTTCTAGCAATTTAATTAGTTTGTAGCACTGTTTACATTTTTGTTCTGATAAAGAAAATTCAATTCAAATTGAACCCATATATGAACATGATTATTATAAACCAATCAGATTGCTAGAAATTCGATATTGAACATATTTCTAGCAATTTAATTAGTTCATAACATTGTTTACATTTTTGTTCTGATAAGGAAAATTCAATTCAAATTGAACCCATATATGAACGTAGTTATTATAAACCAATTAGATTGCAAGAAATTCAATATTGAACACATTTCTAGCAATTTAATTAGTTCGTAGCATTGTTTACATTTTTGTTCTGATAAACACGGGTCAGTTTAAATTAAACCCATCTAAAAATGTAATTGTTATAAACCAATCAGATTGCTAGAAATTCAATATTGAAAACATTTCTAGCAAATTAATTGGTTTATAGCATATTGTTTACATGTTTAACTAGGGTTCAATTTAAATAAAACAGGCTATAAAATTGGATGGAAAATTGAAATTCAACATATAGTTGACTTAGTATACGTGATGCATGATATAACAGTGCTGATATAAAATTTATCTTCCTCAGTTCCCTCTCCTTATCTCCCTTTGAATATTATCATCATTAAAATCATTGAACTTTCTATCTAAGTATTTTAGTAGTTTGCTCTTATCTTCTTGCGAGATTTTCACACAGATGGACAATATTTTGCATACATATGTAGACGAGTATCTATTAGATCCTCAAATTGGTATATATATTCTGTATTACTTCTACAATAATTTGAAAATGCGGTTATGTATATGCAGGTAGTTGGTAAATAGGTAATCTCGATATTCTACATATTTTTTCGCTATTATCTCTGTAATATGTTTACGGTTGGCAATACCGTTTGCTGTGCCGTACCATAGGTGGGCTCATTCTTGAAAGTATGCTTAACACTTATGAGAGTTGGTTGTTATACAAAGAGGGAGAAAGAAAAAGAAAGATGAAGAATAATAGAATACGAATAAGTAAGTGCGTATATCCACCTACTACGTAGAACATATATGGTATTATGTTGGCCGACTTATTAATTAGCATATATTATACGATCTTTAATAAATAATTACTTTGACGAAGCGATAAAGAAATGTCGAGGTAACGTAATCAGACTATTATTTTGCAAGTACAACTGCTGCAGTGGTACTCTGCGCATAATTTGCGGTAGCGTTGTCAACTGGTTGAAACTTAATTGTAAAATCGAAAGTACCGAATCTTCGTTGGAAAATATATCCTGCGGTAGTTCTCGTAACCGGTTATGGCTGCAGTTTACACCCTTTAGAGAATTACACTGCGAAACCCATTCGGGTAGTTTTTCTATCTCGTTGCTGTAAAATAACGTACAGCAATTAGTATTGGCTGTAATTACTAATTATTATCTTTAGAGGAAATACTCGTACTGGTTGGTAGGCGAGTGAACGTGAAAGAAGGGAGCATGAATGAATAAGCGGTACCTCTATTTAACCTATCTATGGTGCATAGAATATACTTACTGCGAGACGTTTAAATGCTGCAGATGATTCGGAGCTGGAGACACGGTCAGTGATTTTAATTCTGTAATGGAAAAAAATTTATCGCATTTTTGTTAACATTCTTCCAAAACGTATATAGGTACTGGGTAGCAGGTGCTGTGCGAGTATAGCACGTTGACCTTATAACGTACGTTGTTATAATTCGGCGATGGGTTCAAAACCATACGATTTGAAATTAGGAATATGTTTTCAGATTTATTAGTCCTTCATAGGTCACAGATATGTCTCTGCCTAAGAAATTAATTGTCCGCTACTGTTTAATGTTTACTTTCTTTTTTCATTTATTTTTACGACGTTACGCGACGCGACCGACGTTTCAAAAGGTCATTATTTTATATTTTTATTTTGTTAATGCCCTGTTGTTATAAGGTCTTAATTATACTTACATACGAAAACTGCATAAATAATGTGCTTTTTAACGTGTAGAAAAAAGTACCTAAAGTATGAAAAATTATTTACTGTTATGTGCTGCAGTCACGCTGGTTAGTGCAGTTCCATTTAACGTTAATTCGCAAATTTTATTCCTCGAACAGTCGACTCGTTCCAGCGTAGGTATCGCTGATAGATCCAAATGTTCTATGCTATTGTTGCTGACATTTAATTCGGTTAAATTCTGCAACAAAAACAAATAATATGCACACGGTTACTGGCTGTGCTGCCAAATTGATGGATGACAGACTTAACAGATGTGCATTACGTGTACTTTCTACCACGGTATACCTGGATAATATAATACGTACGACTTATGCCGTCTTACACGTACCTATATGGTTGGTACCTATTTGAAATGTTTCATTTTATGATATGAGTAGGTAGTTTGGATAACGGTGTTTATGAACTAATTCGAATTCAAATTGTTGCTTTATACATGTATTACTTTTTTTTTTTCGAGTTCAATTACGTGGTCGCGCTGTCGTGTGTGTTAAGAGACAGAGATAGTAATTTAATAGATAGGTAGTTGGATTATTATTTATTGTGCTTGGTATAGGTAGCAATTCGAAGAGAAAATGGTGAAATCTGTGAGATTTGGGGATTTATAGATCTTAAATAAATATCAACCTTCTACTGTAGGCCGGATATCTGTAGCCCAGTAAATCTGGATTTTTAACCAGGAAATTTAGAACAAATTTTTTTTTTCACGAATATGTTAGAAACAGCACTCTAAATAACATATTAAAAGTTCCCATGCCTAGGAGGTGTGCATAGTCTGTTGGGGGATGGGGAGAAGGGGCCAACCTTCTTTGAGATTCCGAATTTGCCATCATATCTCGTCCAAAACTGCTTCTACGACAAAAATGGTTCACTACTGTTTTGTTCTACTCTAAATTTCCTACAACTTTTATGCTTAACATTTTTTAATAAAAGCCACAGGTGAGAGGTAGGAAGATTTTGAAAATTCTACATAGAGCTCACACTTCTCAGAGTTGATAAAATTAACTTACAACTCGAATTTTTTCAGAGTGGGCCGAAATGTTACCCTTGATGTAAAAACTTTTCACCAAAATATTTTACTCCTTAGTCCTTACCTGCACCCATTTCAGACTAATTGCAGTCTATAGATCAAAATTTGCCCATCGAAATTTTCAAAATTTTGTTTAATTGTCGTTAATAACTTCAAATGAACCCGAAGCATACAGTGTGTTTCAGGGTAGAAGTAAGAGATTTCAGCCAGTGACTAGGCAACACATACCGAGTCTATGTATGTATGTTTGCCTATCCTCTGAGCCGTAGGAGCGGATCTACTCTAAATAAAAATAGTTTTTCTCGATTTCATATGAGTTTTTCAAGCGAGTACAGCTCAAAAACCAAAATGGGTAGAGATTTGGAATTTATTCGAGGAGAAATAGAATTTTATCTAGATTATCACAAGTTAGTTGGTTTTTATAATAGCACAACAGAGCAGCAAGCAGTTAATGAATTAATGAGAAAAACGTGCAGCAAAACCCTCAATTTTCATGATTTTGATTGAATTATTCGAAAGTTTGTTCACATGACACACCAATTGAGTTCATGTTACTGAAAGAAAAAAGTTTGCTTTTTTCAATGTCTGCAAATCTCATCTCTTTATCTCACCTAGATAAAAGATTATGAACGTTTAAATTCTGAAAAATGATAAGAAAATTGAGTTCTATCGAAATTTCTCTCCTCTTTTCTAGAATTCAAATGCTTATAACTTAAAGTTCCTGGAAAAGTTCTTCTTGGGCTGAAATAGTTTGTGGTAAAGATGGCTAGGTAAGTATATATGGGCACCAGGTACCTGCAAGTTTCATGATATAGGTGTACTAGGTAGTTAGCTACAGGTACATAGATTAAACCCAGCTTAAAGGAAACTGACACGGTCGCAATTATCGGGATCAAGGTAATTTTACGAATACTGCTATCTCATATATCAGTTATCTACATTTTACGGATGAAGAAAAATCATACGGTGAACCGAGAATGTAATACTGCTTCCTTTGCGGGTTAGATCAATGTACTCGTAGATAGGCACCTACCGACAGGTAGTTATATGTAGTACATATGGCCACGACCTGCGTCCCACAAAAAAGTTTCTGCAATACCTACGTGCACATGAATATGTGGTAACTCATTTATAAGATTTCATACGCAGTAGCTTTTGTAAGTATTGGATGAATAAGTGATAAGTGCGCATTTAATAAGCTACGAATTCAACTCACCCCATAATTAGCCAATTGAATATTTCCTTTTAACAAACTGTTTTTTAAATTGATTACTGATAAGTTGTTGTTTCGCGTTTCCCATTCCTATTGTGAAAACAAAAACAAACATCTATTATTAGTAACAGCTCGTTCAACAGGAGGTAAATAAATACCATTAGAAGACTATAATATTATAGCCCAAAGATAAGCCGATGCTTAAAATATGTGCTTATACAATTCGATATTCAAAAAACTAGCCATGAATCCATGTCATTGAAGTACTAGGGTTTAATTTTCTCGTTCACCCATTTAGTTGAATTTGATGATATTATAGTCTGTAGTTCAAACACATAAACTTGGGTCTGAATAGTTGAAACTCCCAAAAGGCACATTTATGGCCTGTATCAAGTTTACATACCAAATTTCAAACCTCTAGCTTATGGTATTGAGGGAAAATGGAGGAGGAAGAGCTTATGCTCAAGGTTAAAAAGGGGGAGACCCTCATATCTCCCTTACTTATTGACCTTCGAGGCTAATTTTTGGTTATATTACACAAATTTATCGGCTGAAAAAGGAACAATTTTTGTGATTTTAGCCCTTCAGCAACACTCCTCTAAATTTGGTTACAACTGAATTTTGACCCGAGGTCAATCCCACTCTAGAACATTAAATTGGCTGTTAACTTGAGTCTATTTCTCAAATTTTAATGGATTTTGGTCGGTATTGAGCTGAGTAAATGATTTTTAGTTTCGGTAAGAAAAAAAAATAATAATAATTTGACATGGCCAGAAATGGTTGTAATGATCTTCGAAGACCCCATAGTAGATTTTATTGATATCTCCTTTTCTTGTCCGTAATATGTAAACAGACCACAAAGAAGGGAGGGATCGAGCGCGATTTCGCTGAAATTTTCCTAGAATGTAAAAATTGTATATTTGAAAATTTGGCAATTGAAATAATTGCAAAAATAATTGAAAATCATTGCAAATCGTCATGAAATTTACTCAGGTAGTTGAAAAAGAGAAAAAGGGACCCATGTAATACAATAGACCTTTTTCAAATAATAGAATCAAAGGAAATACTGACTATGGTGATGGTCTTATGTGTAGAAAATAAATTTTGTAACAGGGTATGTTGAACAATAACACAATTTTAACACAGATGATAAATTTTACGATAGAGTATCAAATAAAAGAAATTTTAAGAACAACCCGGTATAAATAAAAATCAAACTATCTATAAACCAATTGGACAATATCTAGGCAGGTGGTGGTGTTTGAGGTAATAAATTTTATAAATTATTTATTATTGACAGATGCTGATTTTAAACCTTTGAAGAAAGATGTGCGTCAAAATTCGAATGAATATATTTAGACATTGAGAGGAGGCTTGTGAGAACTGGTCGGTAAGGCCATGGGATGGGTTTTGGATAAGTTTTGTCCTCGCTTCGCTCAGGCTCTATTCTATCCCTCCTATCTAAAAGAAATTTTGCAAAAATTACTTTCAGATAATAATTGTAACATAACGTTTTTACCTCTCCTTTATTTTCTTCAAATTTTAGCCCATCTAGCCCATCTTTGAGCTCTAAATGTAAATTTAATTGTTTCTTCACGTATTTGAATGAACTTTCACGTTAAAAGGAATAATAGCCAAGGCTTCTGGTGGCAGAAGTTCGGGTTCAAAGTGTCCTAAATATGAATCTCTTATCATGGGGAAATAGAGAGTCAAAACAAAGTGGGGGTGGGGGTATAAAATATTGGAACTTCATGTTCTTCGCCCTTGATTATAGAAATTACCACTCCGGCTATTTTTTAGAACTACACAAATTCGGTATTTTAAAAAGCTACAATTTAAAATAAGTTTTGACCAACTTGAATTTTTATAAAATATTTTCATTTTTGTTTTTCAAGTTAAGGAGGGTTGTGATTATTGATTTCCAAAATAAAATTTTATATATGGGGAACTTGAACGAAATAGCTGCCTATCAGATTTGGGGACTTCTTATCAATTAGTTCATAACTTAAAATTTTGCAATAAAGTATTATGGTTCAGTTTATAATATTCCATATTGAATTTTCTTTTCATTGAAGCTTTTTTCAAGTTTCTAACTATAACCGAGCTAGAGAAATTAAAGTTTGAAATTCAAATTATTTTTTACAACAGAACAGAATTAGCTAATCACAACTTAGTACAGTAAGCAAAAACCAATTGGTGATAAGAAGCCCCCAAATCTAATAAGCAGCCATTTTGCTCTAGTTCGTTGTAAAAAAAAAATCGATAATTTTTCAAAATCTGGGTCTCCATTCGTAATAATTTAAAAAAATATTTTCACCCCTCTCTCGACTTCACTTGAGTTAAATTCCAGTCTCAATTTAAAGAGTAATTTAAAAACTGAGGTCTCGTCCGTAAATTAACTACTAACCATGGTTTAGATTGTGGGGGAGGGGGGAAGGGCTAATCTTCCAGCTTTGTGGAAAAGCAAAACATTCGAAAAAAATGATTATATCTCAGCCAGGCCTGTAACCAGCCTTCATTTGTAAGGCATGCTCGCTGGTTTCTAGAGAATGCTCTAAAAATGGTGTAGGTAAGGATATTCGAGGATGGGCAAGGAAGGGTGTGCCAACAAGCAACAACAAATAGCAATTTTTCAAGCACTAACATTCATTTCATTTGTTTTGAAAGTTATTGCAATATGCAGTGGCATAACAATGATTGGCTTCTAGAGAGCATCCTGTGGGACTGTTTTGAAAAAAAGGTTTAAAAATATCCCACTCGAGCGAAGTAAGGGTGGAAATTTCGCAAAACTCCGAGTTTGGAGGTTTAAGTTTAATTTGCTAAAATTTACGTTCTTTATTCGTTGTAAAATGTGTAAAAAATCGCTCTGGCATGAGGAATCTCGACTGTGACAAGAAAGCAAAGCCCGAGTGGACCGGGGTAAAAATTTTTCGATTTACAAAGAGCGAAGGGTCAAAAAAAGACATTTTATCCCATTTTCTAACCCATGAAAAATATACTATATTGGATTGTCATGTGGATGCCTAGCATGCCCTAGCACCCATCTAGCTACGGGCCTGATTTCAGCAAAAAATTTGGGGTTTTTTGGGCCACCATCGCCGAAAAATTCAATTTGCTCAGTCGATCGTCTTTTCTCTCAAATTTGAACCATATGCCTGCATCATTTTTAGCATATTTTAAGTTTATTCTTTGGTTGGTAGTCTTGTCTGAGAGCTTCTTCTTTCTCACTACATTTTGTACCTCGAGACTCGAGACATTTTTGACGCGATTTTAAAATTGAAAATTTTTGATGAAAAAAATTTGGCATCATTAAATTTTTGCGTATTTTTGTATTGAAAATCAATTGAAAAAGCCACCGTCGATGGTACCATATCTTGAGCCACCGCCACCTTTTTTCTCATCAGCGCACGGCTCTAATTTCAGCAAACTTGAGTTGTTTTTCTGGGGGGGGGGGGGGGGGAGGTCGAAAACTAGATTTGTATTACTGTTGGAAATAATAACCGGGAAAGGGGTGATTTTGATCACAGCCTGACTTTTGATCTAATGCCCCCAGATGGTGTACCTTGATGTAAAAAATTTATGGAAAAAGTTTTGACCCCCCCCCCACTCTCTCTATTTTGGAATTATGCTCATTTTATTGTATTATTTTCAATAATTTTTTATTTCAACCGAGGCGGATGAAATTTTCTGTTCTTTGGCACAAAGTTACATCTCATAGAGAAGTATTTACGATAATTTTTCCATTAATTTTGGTGCACGCCTTCTTGTGGTTTTGGCCATTTTGAATTTTCAACTGTAAAAAAAACCTGATATCGTGGTTCGACCACTTCTTAAAAATATCTCAAAAACGTATTTACTAACGTAGACTTATCTAACGTATTCATTTTTGGCAAACTCGGTTGCACGAGGATCAAAAATCTCAAAACCCCCATACAGAAATGTTTAAGCTTAGCAGATTTTTCGAATTTCGAGTATTTTATACTGGTTAAAAAAGACCAAATAAAGAAAATAACGTCAGATTCGTGTTTAGCGAGTCAAGATACCCAAATAAACACAATTTTCTCAAAAGTTGTACTTGAAATCTCAAATTTTACTTATTTATTTTTTTTGGTCATAAAAAAATTTAAAAAACAGTAAAAAAATGAAAAAAACTGAATTTTGATCAAAAATGGATCAGAGCTGCGACCAAAATCACCCCTTACCCGACAATACCCTTTTGTGAATTTTACAAGGGGAAAAACCAGATTTATGGCAGAATCATTTCTAAATTTTACGAAACTATCAATATTTGCATCAGTTTTCAAGATATTCCAAACGTTTTTTCAAAACTTAAACAGATTTCAAAACATTTTTTAGACATCGGTACGAAATTTAGCATACAAAGAAAAATATGCTGGGAGGCTAATACAATATACGAGGAGCTTAGCCCGCCTCCCCTCCCCCCTTTGCCACCCTTAAATCCGTCTACAGAGTACATTTCATCTCATTAGATAAATAATTTTATGTATTTAGCAGTTCATAATGCTCAACTTTTTCTGCCATTTTTCGATTCGAGCTTCATTTACTTCCATTTTTCCAAATCAACCCCCCCTCCCCCCAATTTCACAGCAAAATCGAAAAATTGATGAAATTTTCAAAATTCGACTCGAGTGTTGGAAAAATGCTGTAATTTTCGTACATCATTAAATGCTCCGCAGTTGATATGTACAATTTGAGTAGGTAATGAAATTTAAAGTAGCTAGGTACTTCAGATAGGAATTTATTATACTCTGGAAACTATGGTCATTATTCTTTCGCAGATGAGTATTACAAAAATTATCAAATTGATAGGTATATTTTAGGAGCGTGGGTGAGGAAGGCTTCTTTTGAATCAGTGGGTACGTAAAGTTTTATGATGGTGTTGTTTTCCTTTTCATCTTTTCCTCAGAAACGCAGATGTACATAAGTGTTAGGTAATCTAAATACCTAAGTGAATTACAAGTACCTATAATACGACAGTGCCATAATTTCGATTCAATCTTACCTGCTGCATTAAGTGTTCGCAAAAACGCATAGTTAATTTCTTCATTCAAGAAGAACGCTGCACCACACAACATCGGTTAAATCATCACTTATAACTTTACACATTTGTACCAGAAATGAGATGACAATTAATTAAGACGAAAGCACCGCGCGAGCTCGCCATTCACCGGTATAATAATAATATTTAATTCTTTATCATCGCCGATAATAAAACAACAACAACAGCAACAACAACGACGACATTACTCGAAACATTTATCGCAATTCTCGAATAAGTACGTAAAAAACAAAAAAATTAAATGTACAAACGACACGATGCGAATGAAGATCTCAAAGAGAAGGAGAGCAATGAATGAGAAGAGAAAAAAAGAACCAACAACGAAGCAAAAAAAAATGAAATAAAATAAAAAACAAAAATACCGAATTGGAATTAGTAAAAAAAAAGAAAAAAAATAACCATCCGATCGAGTAAAAAAATTAATGGCACTTGGTTTTCTAGATGAATTATTGTTTAAAAGTGTTGGTATAGTAACAATATTGAGTGTGGCAGATCGCAGGCGACTTATTGTTTTGAAATGGACGCTCACTGACCGAAGAATGTTTCATCCAGCGGAACCGAAATGTAAAATGTGCACCCACTGGAAATAATAACTTTTTTTTTCCACATTGCATAGATAATAAATATAGCTTAATAACTATGATATAACAAAGTTTATTCACCATACCAACGTGAATTTTTTTACCTGTGTACGTTACTACGCTGCTTTTCCTGTTAATTAACCTGATTTTTTTTTCAGTTTTTCTTTTTCTTTTTTTTTTTTTTTTTAATGCTTGTATTTTATTGTATATTATTGGGGAGTTGATGAATTCGTTGTTAGAGCTATCTATGAGTGAAGTATACCTACCTATGAATCTGCCTAGTTCGGATGACGATGTAGCTAATAATTTTTTACTTTTTGATTAGCAATATTTAGCTCGTGTGATGTTTAATGATCTGTGATGTTCTGTTTTTTTTTTTTTTTTTTTTTTTTTTGTGTGTGAAATGAAATATTTATTAATAGATATTTTCTGTTAGCTAGTTATTGATCGATATGCTCCATATTTTAGGAAGTATTTTTTTTATAGCTAATACAGCATCTAGGTGAAGATTTATTTAACTATGCCTGCATCTAATTACCTATTCACTATAGAAAGAGGAAAGTGGAAAAAATGCTCACATTTGATTTTGATAATATTAATGGTTTCGTTTTTTGTTACAAACTCGTGATGAAAAGTATATATGTATAGGTCATAGCCATATTCTTGGCGTTATTTAATTTTGATTAGGTATTATTCTTGTGGTTTTCATCGTGGAAGTAGAAACACCCTCCCTTCCACACTGAATATTAATTTTAATAGGTATACGATAAAAGGGCGTGCTTTCTATTATCTTAAGTTCTTATAACCACTGAACTCATTCGCGTGGAAATGAGACTTTATGTCATTGATTATTTCATTTTTAATATCTTAATGATCGAATGTAACTGTTCTCGGTGTTGTATTTCGTTTCAACAGATATAAGGATATACGACTTTTATGTAGGGAAAATTGTAGCCTTCAATTAACCCTGTATAATGTATCTTTAGTTAGATTTATATTAAAGGTGAAAATAATTATTTATTTTATTTATTTATTTATTGCCTTTAGTACAGGTATGTTTACATCCTGCGGCCCTCATAGGAGGGCAAAGGCCTTGCCCAGTCTGACCCATTCCAGCCTGTCTTGCGCGATCCTATGAAACATCTCGTTAGTTAGAAGTTTTGAGAAACCATCTCTCCATCTCATCTTTTGCTTACCTTTTTTTCTTTTATCCATGATTTGCCAAAAAGTAATTTTACTAGCCCAATTTTTTCCCTTTTTTCTCGAAATATGGCCTGCCCAATCCCATTTTTT
>FIZR01004169.1:0-17468 GCA_900060175.1 Ferrisia virgata
GAGAAAATTTTAGTTAAAAAAAAAATTATTATTAAAAATGTTTTCTTAACCAAAAATGTACGTTTGTACGTGCTAAATAAATTTTTTTAGTTATGAAACTTGCTTTTTTGCAAAGTTTTGGGAAAATTTAATGCTTAGGCTACTTTTAAAATTTTGAGAAATCAGTAAGAAACTTTGAATGTTGCTAAAATTGTTTGGTAAATTTGAAGCTCACTCCCCCCCCCCCACCCGAGCACATTGCTTCGGAAGGCCACCGAACAGATGGATTTCCTTTTGCAAAACCGAGCTAAAAAAAATGACGCATCGGTGGAATAATTTTTTCGTGCATGTCGTCCAGTGACTCTTTCGCTCTCTTCCTGTTCAATTGTCGATGGTATTTTCAAATATGTGACATTCTTGCACAGCGCATAACCGAGTAAGTATACGTCTACGTACATAACGTGCGAGTACATTATAATGTCCTCATTAGAATGTACATAAGGTCATTGTGTGACATCTATAGACAAAGAAGATGGCCATGATCTGAATAATAACAATTTTCGTCAAAATGCCAAACGCCATTAAGCGATAGATTTTTCCAATATATGTAGGTAGGTAGAGGTACATCGATTCTTAAGCAAGAAATGTATGTATAAGTAACATAATTATATTACACAAGTAGGTAGCGGTATAGGTACATTCGTGTACATGATATTATATTAGATACGAGGAAAAGGAAGACGCGATGCGATGCGATGCTAAAAGACGTGTCGCATTTAATACCTTTTTCTAACGACGACGATCAGACGTATAAGTAAGTAACATGTGTATTCTGTGGTTGTACATCAGATACATATATATTCGTACACTAAGCTATTTATCGCGTCAAAATTGGCAAGCTACGCATGTCCCATCCCATGAACACAGTACGAAGAATCTACTCGTTTAATGAGACATCGTCGTCGACGACGTCGACGACGAGCGACGGACGTAGCGTCGCTTAGCTTCGCCTCGCCTCACCTCGCCTGAGTCACCTCACCGTTTATACTCTCTCTTGCTGGTTGTTACTACGGTCAGTCAAGATATCCATACAACCATACGTACTATACATATACTCGTACATACAACGTTGATATCTACCTACGTACATAAGATAGCACCTAGTTAAATAATAGATAGAATTTTATCGCACAAATACACCGACACACACTCATGTATTCAATAATAGGGTTCAATTTGTAATTGCATTACGATCTCATCCGCTGTTTCCTCGTTGAGTATTATATACGTATGTACGTAGAATGGTATAAGATGCGATGGACGTGCGTCCGTGAGACGACCGACCGTAATTTACCTCTAATTTTCTCCAATTTACCAGCTGATTGACGTATTCCTGTATAATTTTTTAAGTACCTACAAGCATCGACGAGCTAAGTATACGTAGGTACTCGTGTATATTGCGATTGCATTTTCTAGTTTATTGAACTAATGGATCGCAGGTACGTACTTCGTATTTAGATTTAAGTCTCAGCTCAGGTAAATATCAATCTACTTAGCTAGGACCGACATTACGAGTAACCAGCTGCATGTAATGTGCAAGCATCTAAAACCACCCAGTGTTACCAAATTTGTACATATATTACTCGTGTATGTATTATTATTGATAAACGTTTGAAATGGAAAATGATTAAGTTGGAGATTTTAATGATTTCAGAATAGTTTGAAAATATTTCTAGGATTAACAATAGAAAGGGAACCACTCAATACAAAAAACTGCAACTGAAAACCTTTCATTTATGTTGTTCTAATTTTAAAATTGAGCCTTGTTGACCAGTGGTGAAAGTACAGGTGGATAAAGGTGAACAGATTTTGAACAATTTTGGAATTTTTTTGAAAATCCAATGAAAATGGCAAGGTGTTATTTCGGTCTAAAACTAAGATTCCAAAATTTCAATCCAAACAAATAATATTGATCTGGTTCACAAGCCACTTCAAGTTCCTTTGGAGTTCAACATGGGATACAATGGTGAAAAAAATAGGAAAAATTAAATTATGATCGAATCAAGACCAAATCAATGATTTGGACCTAAAAAAACTCGTACGTATAAGTATAACTAAACCGAAGTATTCCTAGTGAATTGTGACCCAATAAGTATCCAATCCACTTGAAGAGGAAGATACAGCCCAAAAGATTTAATGAGTTTTGAATACAAAAGGGTCGTGAAGAGAGGAAAGTTAAGTGTCATATTTTTGACATTTTCACGTAAATTTGAGAAAGCTGTGCTTCCCTTCACCCCTCCATTGAGTATATTTCAGGTCACGATTTTCTAGGATTACTTTGAATTTGGCAATATATACGAGTTTCAAATCCATAAGTACTGGATGAGGGGAAGGGGATAGGAGGGCGCGGAGCACCAGTTTATATCATTTGTTCGGTGTACGGACCGAAATTTCGAGGATCTCAATTTTAGACCGTAATTATCATTTTTTCGTTGGGATTCCAAAAAAATTCCAAAATTTTTCAAAATTAACTCAGCCCAATCTAAGGTAGATATTGCAACTGATTGCTGAAACCCTAAAAAATCACATCTAAACCCCCTATCAAATCTATTTACTAGATTTAAAATTCCTACCTCAATTTGGAGGGGGGATACGAGGAGGACAAACTCAAAAAATAAGAAAAATTGTGCAACAAATAATTTTTCGGTGCTGTAAGGGTATATGCGGGTGGATCGATTTTTGTAAATTTTGGAAAATTGGCAACGAGTCTCGTAGATGCCAAAAACCTCAAACTAACGTGGTAAAAATTTTAGCCTTAAAGCTCAAGTTTAACCTTCCTAGCGATAGCTTAAAGCTTCAAAAATAAAAATACCAAAAATTATAAAAAATTATTTTTAAAAATTTTTACTAAATATAAGTTTGATACTGTTATTTTTACACAAAATAATCAACAATGATAATTTCTCATCTCCATGCTCTTTTTGAGGGAGACTAGAAAAATGTGATTTTTTATACTGTTTGAAATATAAATAAGTACTTTTTTTTTTGATTCGAGAAAAATTCAATTTTGAAAAAATTTTGATTTAAATAGGTCTAATACAGTTATTTTGACTCATCTAACCCATTTCGAATGATTTTGCTACCCCCTACTTTTTCAAGTGGTTCTTCAATATCTTCATTTTACGAGTAAAACTTCGTTCCCCTTCATTTCTTATCCGTCAAAAAAAAAAAAAAAAAAAAGAAACGAGTTGAAGGGAAAAAAGGCTTTTGATGACTTCAATATATTAAGAGGACTGCATTACACCTATTATTTTTTTCGTGCAGTATCAAGTCCATTTTTGTTAAAATTGTTTGAAAAACTTTTTTTTACAATTTTCGAGTGTTTTTGATATTTTTTTACCCATGAACTTTCACTGGGAAGCTTAAATTTGAACTTTGAGAGCTGAAATTTTTACCACGTTAGTTTGAGGTCATTTAGCAACTATTAAGCACCATCCGTTGTCAATTTTCCAAAATTTGCAAAAATTGATCCACCGTAGTATGCAATGTGGTTAAAAAGTCAGAATCTCCTAAAGGCACACCTAAGACCTCCACTTAATATAAATACCAAATTTCAACCCCCAGCTAAATTTGGAGAAAAGATATGCAAAAGTTGAAATAAAAAAAAAATAAAAAATTGCTTAAAAACTACTTTTTTGAGGCTATAAAGGGAAGTAATGGGACTGAAGAATGGAACCCCTCCAAAGACACAATGTTTTTCAACGGAAATCAGTATGCTTTCTAAAATTGGTCCCCCGAACCAATCTGCCTCATTTTCTAGACGTTCTAGAGCTCCCAGCAAAAGTTTTAATTTCTCCCCAGTATTTTTGAAATCCTCCAGAACTGCAACAGCCGAAAATTCAATCCTCACCAATTGGGAGTCTTTCACACAGACTGAAAATCGACCCAAAACAACAATTTTCGATTTGGACCTAAAAACTGGTAAGTATAAATATAACTAAATCAAAGTATTCCTAATGAATTGCGACCCAAAAAATATCCAATTCATTTGAAGAAGGAAATACAGCTCCCTCGAAATAAAGCAAGAATGACCGAAATTCTCATGACAGCTTTCCACAAAATGGCACCTTTCGGTTCAACACAGCTCCAATCTTCCTGTAGCACTTAGAGGGCTATAAAATTTATGATGTTGGCAGTGATGAGGGGTTTGGTAGGGTGGCGAGAAATTTTCACTCAGTACATTTCTTACAAATAGTATTATTGAAAATTGATTTGAGAGTAAAATTAAACCAGAAGAAATCGATTCATGATAATTACTGCACGTTGGTGGAATGGGGAATAAAATCACCAATTTTCCAAATAATCAGATATTAAAAAAATTATTATTGGAAATGGAAATGAAAAGCTAGAAAAAATTATAAAAGATGAGAGAGTACTAAAACAATACGTAGACGTACCAAATCCTCTTTCCGAAATTAAAAATACCCATAATTCGAAAATAAAATAAATGGAAAAAATTAAATACCAACGATATTTCAGTTCAAAACCATAGTACCTAATTCCAAAAAAAACACTTCTTTATGAAAAAAATATTTAAAAAAACCACCCTCTCGCATATTGGCACCCAACGATGAAACAAATTCTCATTCCGAACGATCACTCAAATTGCCCTAATACAAAAAACCTCATCAAGGGTGGCTTAAATTTTGACAAATGAACCTGCCATCGCACATAGCACATCGCACGAGGCTCCTCTTCCTTTTCATTAAAATACGTTCAATGGACTGGAAATAAACACTCAATACCGAAAATAAAAAACGCTAAATAAACGACACATCGCCTCGAGTTTACATCTTCGTCTCCCCAATGCCTATACATTTCGAGTATACAACACCAATAATATTCAATCATCCATCAAACCATATTGGTCATCTGCACCATCCTACACATTCCGCAACTCGATGGTTCGTATGTATATGCACAATTCATTACCATCCACCTTCGCATCTTCGCACAATACACCATACAGTTGTAAATATCTACATAGAAACCTTCTGTCCGCACAGCGCTACGTAGAAAGTATCCAGCAATATTTTCTTTCATTCCTTCAAAAACAAAACAAAACAAAACAAAACAAAAAGAGAAGAAATTCGAAGGTGAAAAAAAACCTCCTAGATTCTGAAAAGAGTTCGTGATTATAAGAATACCAACGTGGGTAACCCTAGCGTAAGCGTGGACAAAAAAAAAATCAGAAAACGTGCTCTTCCAAAAGGCTAACGATTAATACCAACAATAAATAGGTTCGCATTTCGATGTCTAGTTTTTATTGAAAAATGCCTACAACGACGACAACACATCAGCGGTCGTCACTCGTCAAATAAAACTACAGCATGCGGAAACGTGAGATTAACAAATAAACTCAGCCATTCGAATTCGATGATCTGAATTTTCTTTCGCCAAATTTACCTAACTATGTAAGCTTACAAGTGAATCGACATCGTGCTGGTGAAAAATTCGCCACCATGTATCTTTTCTTCGTTTCTCACATCACACACAAAAGCGATTAGAGCATCGTTATATAAGAAAAAAGGAAACCTCGATCGTTTACGATTTTCCCAATACCAACTTATTGATGGTGGTCACTTTAATGTGGGCTCTCACGCCGTGTACAAAAAAAAAAAAAAAAAAGGAAAAAAATCCGTAGCAATTACAGAATTTCATTACGTGCTCGTAATATCGTCGTAGAACGCAGGGCAATCTTTTCAAACGTATTTATATTTAATTACACCGAAGAATTGTGATGAGTGGTTTTGTTATCAGTACAACAAATGAGTCAGATTTATATCGTTATAAGTATAGTAAAAGTACCTTGTCCGATGCAGAAGTATAATGCATTATATATAGACCACGTTATACATTAAATTACATTAAAACGGAAATCTATGTCAATATACGTGACCAATACATTCTATCGCAGCGTCTATTGATGGCCAGCACCTTTGATGACCGGAGGAGGGAAAAAAAATTCTCCAAAAAAGGCACGTACCATTTGAAACTTTTTCCTCTTTCTCTCTCCCTATCGGGTACTATTTTTTGAAGTGAAAAAAAATTACTTATACTATAGACTACATCACATACGCTCGCCTATGGCCAAGGATATGGCGGCGGTGCGTGCCATATTATAGTACCTGACCGTATCAGTCAGTCTTCTATACATGCAACAGATATACTTGCCATAGAGGTAGCAACAGAATACAATCGTTCTCGATATGGTGGTAGCTCAGTTTATAGATGTGGATTACACGTAACACAGCTACCATGACGATTGATTCGATTCTTTCATTTTGAGACAAGTCTTTCGTGATACACAACCAAGTTACGGTACCATTATTTTAATGCCTCGATGACAATTCCAATTCACGGTCTTTTAAAGTCCTCTTGCTTCTGTGTTCCTCTCGTTTCATCTCATCCTAGCCCTAGCTGCTCGTACAAACGAAAAAATTAAAAAACGCGACGACGAAGAAGACGAATGCCGCCGCCACCAAGTCGAAGTGTTAAGGCAATTGACTCGATCACGTGGACGTGGACATAGAAGTTTTGGGCTACTATTAAAATACCAATACGTACATTTCGATCAATGATTACGGTTCTCTTTTCGAATAAAATCGCTCTCAGCTATACCAAGTATAATATCTACACGTATAAAGAGTTAAATATCCGATTCGAGAGCCACAAGTCGCATCCAACTAGGTACCTATGAAAAGGCACATCTGAACGTATATAAGGAAAGAGGCCCGTTACGCCCGCAGTCCTTCTTCGCCTAGATAACCATCAAAATGGATGGTAATCTCGGCATCTTAAAAAAAGAGAAAAAATTTTCCTCCAAGTCGAAAAAAAAAATTTCGCCTCAGTATACTTACATAATACGTAGGTATAATATGCATAAACCCAAATGCTCCAGTAAGAAGATTAGCATCGTTACAAAAGGGTAAAAAATATGTATTTCTCTAGCTACCCTGCCTACTCTTCTACGTACATTCGTTCATACATACAACTCTTCGAACCCACCCAATACACACCTATAGTCTTCCTTTTTCCTTAAGTATATACGCAGGCTTACCACCACCACTGGCATCCCCACCCACAGCAGCAAAACGTGTATCAAATCCTGTGGGAAGTAAGTCGCTATAGTATTATCGTTTTTCTTAAAAGCAGCTGCAAAAACTATAAATCACAACCATACAATTGTAAAAGATATCCTGCGTCTTTATGAACCATCTTTCTCTCTCTCTCACTATCTCTCTATCTGTCTCTCTTTTTTCATCTACGTACATCTACGTAGGTATAATAAGTTTAAAAACCTAAAATTCTAGAAGCGAGACGAAAATTTAAGACGAGAGAAAAAAAAATCGTCCATTATTGTCCGCGTCTTGGTCCTAGTCTTATTATAAGCCATACAAAATACGATAAGAAAAGGATATTTCGTAATCTTTTCAAAATACACTGCAATCCTGATATATTGACGGCGCGACTTTACCCGCCAGTATCCAGCAAACAACAACATTACACAGGCACAGGCACAGGCAGGCAACCAGGCATACATAGTCGTACTGTACTCTTCGTATATGAAACGAGAAAAATAGCTTTTTACCCTACCCCACTCCACCGTACTCCTTCCTTTTCATTGATAGTATTGTTCGAGTTATTAAATTTTGTCAAATACGAAAAGTACACATATCGCCTCAAAGGCTTATACCTAAGTGTAGAAAATTTTCTCCAAAAAAAAAAAAAAAAAAAACTCAATGTTTTTTTTTTTTTTAGTAGCTAGGTAGATAATAAGTTACATGAATTACTGTAACGTTATAACCTTTGATACGAATATTTTGCGGTGAAACTTTTTAAATGCTACTTTGTGCCGCATCTTAAAACGATATAAGTGGTGGAAAATGCATTTTCACGCTCAAATTTTACCATAATGAACTCCGTCGGGATTTCGAAAAAAAAACTACCCGACAAGTTGGTTGGTATTTTTTTTTTTTTTTTGCGAGCTTGTTTGTAAGTTTTATTTTTATTTATGAGTTTCTCGTTTTTAGTGTTTTTTATTTTTTTTTTTACCAGCAACGTGATATTCACTGCCTTAGTTTTAGTATGTATAATATGATACAGTATTGTAATTCCCTCGATATCTATTACTCTTTTATAAATACTCCCTGTCTTTCTCTCTCTTTCTTTCTTGGTATGGTTTTCTTTCGTGTGTAATGAACAACCGTGCAGTTAATATTTTATACGGCGAAAACACGCGGAAATGGAATCATTTTTATACTTGAACGTTCAGCTGTGTGAAATCGCTATTGCTAGCAGCTCGTAGAAAAGTATTTTGTAAATGTATTTATGAAATTATGTCAGTCGGTATGAATATGAGAATATTTAGAATCATTGGAATTGAAAAAAAATTATCTCCTCGAAGAAACACACGATGATATCTTCATTCAGAGCACATATTTATGGGACCCTCATCAAATGTACGTACACCTGCGTTACATATCGCATTTTAAATTCGCAGATAAATTCGAGGGGAGGGAGGAGATAGGCATCATACAACCTCGAAAAAAGAGTAAAACTGATCAAAAATCCAACCTCCAGAGGCTGAAAGTAGTTTCAATGTGGTTAATAAGTCAAAATCTCTAGAAATTTGGACAAGAAACCCTCTGAAGAGCGATATTTTTATACTTTGGAGTTGAAATTTTATTTTAGAGGAGAAACAACAGAAGAAAAAGAAAAGCATCGTTTTTTTTTACTAAACAGCATGCAGGATAGGAAGGGTTCAATGTAGCTATAAAGGCACATCTACGGTCCTTACTGACAGTACATATCTAATTTCAACTTCCTAGCCCAATTTGGAGGGGAGTTATGCGAGGAACAAGCACTAGAAATTAGAAAAAACTACCAAAAAACCACAAATTCAAGACTCTGAAGGGGTGCAATGGTGCTGAAAAGTCGAAAGCCCCAAAAAATACAACTAGGGTCCCTACTGAATGTACATACCTTAATTTCCAGTTCGTAGCACAATTCAGAGGGGAGTTATACGAGGAACAAACTCAAATAATAAGAAAAAACTACCAAAAAACCACATGTTTGGGGCTATGAGGGGGTGAAATGAGGCTAAAAAGTCGAGACTGCCCCCCCAAATGGCACATCTAGGATCCCAGGGTTTCTACTGAATGTACATAGCAAATTTACGTTTCCTAGCTCTATTTGGAGGAGTGTTATGTGAAGAACGCACTGAAAAAAACTCAACAAATTAGAAACCCTGACCAAAAAACCACACTTTTCGACCTGTGAGGGGGTGCAATGGAGCTGAAAAGTCGAAACTCCCAAAAAGCACATCTAGGACTCTTACTTAATATTTACATTCCAAATTTCAACTTCCTAGCTCATTTTGGTAGGAAGATAGAAAAGGAACAGCCCCTTTTCAAGGTCAAGAAAGGGAAAACCCCTCATCTCCCCACTCTTAATTGACCTAGGAGTTGATTTTTGAGTATGTTATACGTACAGCTTTAGATTTTCTATCGATCAACTCAAAAAAGAACAATTTGTGTTTTTGGCCCCTCTACACCTCCTCCCCCAAAATGGGGCAACACGAAGTTTTGACCCAAGCTCATTCCCACTCATATATATCTGATTCCCTGTCAAACTGACCCGTTTGACCGAATTGGAGCGATTTTGGTCAGTATCGAGTAGAGTTAATCATAATGTTCGGGGGGGGGGGGTGAAAATAAATATCTGACGTGACCAAAAATTGTCTTAATGACCTTCTAGAACTTTAAAACGGAGTTTCTTAGTATTCCCTCATCCAACTGACGCAGGTCGATAAACTGTGACAACCCGGTTTTCATTGATAAAATGACGTAGAAAATCAGGTTAAAAAACAGAAATGTTGGCAAAAAATTTCGATTACGAATAAAACATTAAAAAAACCGTTAAAAATGACATTTGGCAATTCAAAAAGCGTAAAAAACTGGTAAAAACCATAAAAAACGTTAATTTTATGCGTTAAATGATGCAAAAATCGTTCAATATGTAATTTTACAGCTCATAACCTAAAAAAATTGATTAAAAATCATTAAAAAATGTTAATTTTACGCATAAAACATTGAAAAATCATAAAAAATTACATTTCGGAGCTTAAAAAACGTAAAAAATTATTTAAAAAGTATTCAAAAAACGGTCAATTTTACATATAAAATGATGAAAAAAAAACATTCAAAACATCACTTTACAGGTCAAAAAATTCTACAGATTGGTAAAAAATCATCCAAAAACGTTGATTTTATTAATTTTACTCAAAAAACGTTGAAAAAATGTTTAACTTTTCAAAAAACATTCAATGGTAAAAAATGTTCAAAATGTTATTTTATAATTCGAGGTCTGTGAAAAAAAATGGTGAAAAATCATCAAAAAACGATGAAAAAAATACTTCAAAATGTCATACTACAGCTCAATAAACATTAAGAACAGAAAAAAAAATCGTAAAACAATAATAGTCGTATGTAAACTTACATCAACCTACCCATAATCCACCAGCAATCTCGCCCAGCTGACAAAATTCCAGCAATTTTGATTGATATGGATTGAACTGAGCAAATGATTATGGTTTCAGGTGAGGTGGAGAAATGTAGGAGAAAGAGCATTCAAACAAATATCTAACATATGCAAAAATTTTCAAATTTTCAAATTCTAAAAAAAAAATTTTTGGTACACCAACCTTGCTGTTGTTTGATAGTCCATAACAACTAGATTTTCTTCGACAGTATGAAAGAAAAACTCAAACCAAGAAGTTTAATATATTTGTGTAATTTTCTTGAAAAAAGCTCTACCCATTTTCAAAGATACAAACAAGAGTCAATTCGAAGTGTCCATTCTCGTCGTCAATATGCAATTAAATAGGTAAAGACAAGATTAAAATCTCTCATGCAGCCTTCAACCAAGTATCTAAAGATGTAATATGAGAGAAGATGTCCCTAAAGACCTAAAAAAATTAGATAATGTGAAAAAAATTGACAGAAATTCCTTTGAGATTATATTTTTAGTCCAAGAAATACAAAAAAAGTGGGTAAAAAATTCCGAAATTAAACGAGTCTTTTCAAGATACGAGTAAGTTGTTTTTTCAACTGCTTCATTCTGATCAGTCCTGGAAAAAGTGAAACCATGCTAAGGGAACCAAAGAAAGACAAAAGAGAGAAAGGGTATGAAAACAGGTAAAAACTAGTTATAACGATCACGAATATAAAAAATAAATAAGTTACAGCTTGACAATTGACATAGAAGAGAACCTGCGGGAGAGGGAGGAATTGTAAAGCAGAATCATATTTTTTAGTCACACCTTCCATTCAATTCAACTATATTAAGCAGTAACTAGCTAACTACCCTTTCTATTCCATTACCCTGCAGCCTGCACTATGATCTAATATTAAGTCATCTTCATTGTAATTGTCATTTCAATAGAATATATTTATTTCTAGTTTCGGTACTTCGTCATTTTGTTCCGAGTATATTGGATTCGTCACATCTGAAACCACTAAATCAATTATCTCGTCATTTCATCGTTCACTTCCGTTTACCAGCCGAAGAATAAGACTTTAAATGGCTTCACTCAAGTTCAAAAAGTCAACATGTTTTTCTCATAACTACACCACTATAAAGATCGTATATATATTGATGAACCACTCTTTTCTATCATTGTTTCTGAAATGAACGCTTAAAAAAACCGAATAAAAGTTTTAATATCTTCAGAATTTATGAAATACTCCAAGAACGGCCCAATAAGGTCTTCAGCAGATAAAAATTTTATCCCCGCCTATTGAAATCCATTTAAATGTATTCAGGTAGTTTTTCTGGAATTTCCAGCCGGACAGCTGAAATAAGTTTTTTTGGGTTGGTTTTTAATTGAAAAAGATTTTCGTTGAAAAATGTTGACGCGTTTTCGAAGTTTGAATTTTTCAATTCGTTCTTTCTTTTTCGAATCCAAAAAATTTTTTTTCCAACTGTCCAGCTGAAAACTCCAGTAAATTTAACGCAATCCACTTAAAATTGATTTTTTGTTGGAAGCTCCAGAACGTCTGGAAAATTTAATACATTGAATTTTGAGGTTTAGGTTACGTAGTTGCCAAGTTTTTTCAAAATAAATTTTCCAGTCAATTCAATTTTTTTATTTTTCAATATCCTGGAGAAAAAAAAATTTTTGGAGTATCCAGAACATCTGGAAAATAAGATAGATCGATTCGCGTAGTTAATATTAGGTAATAATCCGATTTCCTCAATTATAACTTCAAAACATCATATTTTGTGAAATATTTTACTATCGATGTATTTTTCAGCTGTTTAGTGGATACAAAGTTTTCAAAAATTTGGTTGCCGGGGTTTTTCGACATGCTCTTCAAAACTAGCCAAGTTTAATTCGAATCGAATTGGATGGTTGAGAATGTTCCCTTGTTAGGTTTATCTTTTGAGGGTTTCGTCTATTCACTCTAATATCCATCTATCTGCACCCTTACCACTGTTCAAAAAAAAACATCCCAGAGTACTCCACTTTTATTCCACTTCAGAGTCAAAAAGCATCACAACGGGACGCTTTTTTTCAAATTAGCCTGATTTCCTATGTCATATTGTCAATAAAAACCAGGCTATTACAGTCTATCGACCCGCGGCAGTGGGCAGGGTGAAGGGAATACCCACAAAATCCATTTTGGGCTCCTAGAAGGCCATTAAGACAATTTTCGACCATGTTACATATTCATTTTTATTTTCATTTTTTTTCCACCGAATATTAAAATCATTTACTCTGCTTGATACCGACCAAAATCATTCCAATTCGGTCAATCAGCTTAGTTTGGCATTGGATTAGACTTATATGAGTGAAGATGACTTTGGGTCAAAATTCAGTTTTGCCCTATTTTGGTGAAAGGGGTGCTGAGGGACCAAAAACACAAAAATTACCCCTTTTTGAGTAAATCAATTCCAAATCCAAAGTTGTGTGATATATCCAAAAATTGATGTACATTCAGCAGGAGCCCTATATGCGCCTTTGGGGGGGGGGCTCGACGTTTCAGCCTCTTTACATCTCCTCACAGCCCCACACATGTGGTTTTTTGGTAGGTTTTTCTTATTTTTTGAGTTTATTCCTCACATAACTGCCCTCCAAATTGATCTAGGAACTTTAAATTAGGTACGTACATTTAGTAGGGACTCTAGATGTGCTTTTCGAGGGTCTCAACTTTTCAACTTCACTGCACCCCCTCACAGTGCCAAAATTCCGGTTTTTTTGGGCGTTTTTTGAGTTTGCTCCTGTCATATTTCCCCTCCAAACTGAGCTAGCAACTTGAAATTAAGTAAGTACATTCAGTAGGAATCCTAGACGCGCCTTTTGGAGGTCTCGACTTTTCAGCCCCATTGCATTCCTTCACAGCTTCACAAATTCGTTTTTTTTTGAGTTTGTTCCTCACATAATTCCCCTCTAAATTGGGCTAAGAAGTAAAAATTAGGTATGTACAGTCATTAGGGGTCCTAGATCTGCCTTTTGCGAGGTTTAGATTTTTTAGCACCACTGAACCCTTCCTACCCTCGATGCTTTTTTTTTCAATTCTTATGATTGCATCAGGCTGGAAAAGCGATTTTTTTCTTCATCGTCACATAGAAATTGAGGGCAGTATAGTTTTTCACTCGTTCTGTAAAATTTACTTCATGTGACTTGGAAAGTTTTAGAAAACCCCCTCAATTTTCCAAAAAATTAATCAAACCGTTTGAAAAGTCATGCTCTTTTACCAATCATCGGGGGATCACAAAATAGAATCTAGCCCACCTCGAAGCCTAATTCTAAGAATGAGTAAATTTTGATTCAAAGTTCTACAACCAGATTCCTCTATTAGCAGGAAATATATTAATAATAATAGTAATGCCAAACGATCAATCGTAAAATGACCCCCTTTTATCCTGCTTCCTCGATGAATTATATAAATGATTCTCTTCAAACATTTCCCTTTAAAAACACCAAATGTACTAAATTACATTGTGTCATTTAAATATAAGTGTTGAGCTAACAATTAATCAAGTTCACTTATCCCTCAACTTCTCGAATATTATTACTCCACTGACCTTGTTTACATACCTATACCATGATCCAAACATATGTCATTTTATTACAAACACGATGTAAGTATATTAATTTTATATTGTGATAATAAATTCGTGTTGGTGAATATGTGTTTGTAAAGTGTGATTCAACACATATGTATTGTTTTTATAATAACAGTACGGACTTGGAAAAAAAAAAAGTATGACATGATGGGAAGGGAGGTTCGGTGGTATCAAAATACCATCAAATACGTAGTACGTATAAAGTACATATCAGATTCGTTTACAATGTTGTTTAATTATTTATATTTATTATTAGTCTACAGCTGCGACTTAAAAATAGTATAAGTATGTAGTTTATCAATATTCACATGAGAATATATCCTTCAGAAAGACAGGGCGAAGAAAAATTACAACTCTGGTGCATAATATTTTCATTACCCAACACATCACACACATTTCGATTCAAATGATCGACACACATAACGATGGAATTATTATCACCCTAGCTTCGTACTAGGTACATATGACGATGAAAAAAAAAAAAATGAAAAAAAGCAGCTCTAGAACGAATAACGAGCTATGTACAAAGTACACACATATACAAGGCTTAAAAAGTCATCTCGTTAAGGGGTGCTATAAATATATTACATACAATCAATACGCATATAATAAAATATATACCATAAACCATACCAAGTCCTGTCAAACATCCTGTATACACATGTATGCTATATGGCGTTCTACACCTCGATATCCTATATTAATTCTGACCGCATATAAGATTGATATTATCCTTTACAATATGGATGGGCTATTCTGAACGCGAATTCTTTTCAGTTATATGAAATACCTATACAGTATAGGACTATAGAGGTACAAGTAGGTAAGGTATGATATGGTATGGTATATGTAAAGCGTATGCAATCATGCTGTGAAATACCACAATGGGAAGGTATTACCTCACATTACTCATACGATTGTGGTCGTAATTGATCCGGTTTTCTTTAAAATATCTCATATTACACACGCTTTGCTGTGATGCTGTGTTGTTAGTATTTTTTTTTTTTTTTTTTTTGTAGATTTACCATACCTGTAATGCGTGCACTTATTTCTTCGTAATTTGAAAAGCAGTCAAGGTGCATATTTGTTGCATAGGTAGGCACACTGATACAGACATAGAGAGCCGGAAAGAGAGACGCCTCTCTAATTTCACTTGGTACAAACGGGGGAAAAAAATCCTATAGGTTTATTTTGATTGAATCGCGATTACGTTTCGCAAAAGAGCAAAAAAGGAAGTTGTTTACAATTCGCTGGTAGGGTAAAGTAAGGTAAACTAAGGTAGCATAATTATTATACTGGCGCATTATACAGACAGACCAATGTAGAATATAGGTGGAAGGTGGATATGGAACAATTGTTGGAACAATCGGAAACGAACAATACAAATTGTCTGATTTTTACGTTTGCAGCAGTAATTTTATTTATATATATATTTCGCTGATATAACAACGTTGATAATAATTCAACATATAAACAGATCTTGATCGCATCTATCGTAATTTTAATCCAGTTAAGGTTACTAGGACGTGGAAAAAAAAAGGTTTATTACGGTAATAACAGCTTTGACTTTTTTCTTTCTTTCTTTTTTTCCGTATACGAGAGTTGTTTCTGTTGTTGTTGTTGTTATTACTGGCAAGACTATCTGTTGCAAGTGTGTACTTCCATGTAATCCAAGCAATACTCTTTATCATATTTCATTGAGTAAAGAAACTGCACATACGTATATCTCTGTACTAAGTATGTAGAATTTTCTAACACCATTTGCGCGCGCGGAGTAGGTAAAAAGAAGGAAAAAAAAACAAGGTTTCGACAACGTTATCGCGTATTCTAAAATAGGTAATGCCGCGAAGAGGGTCGTCCGGGCAGGTGAAATAGCAGCTATCTAACATACTGGAGGAAATATTGGAAACTTTTTTTCTTCTTTACCTTTACCTCTCTATCTGCATTGAAAAAACCGTACTGAAACTGGTATCGCACATAGTACGAGGAACGACGACGACGTCGACGACGACGACTACGACGACGACGACGACTTGGACGCATCCTATCTACAATATATACTTGAACCATTCCCAGAACAAGAACCATGCACGAAGAAGGCCACATCATGAACCGGTTTTATTACCACATCGTGCGTTATACCTACTCTTCGCCTCTCTGAAGCCGCCTTGTTCACACGCAACGATTAAATGCGTGATGAAATGCGCGCCGCTAACCCGCCAGTCAATAAAATTATCATAATACCAGAGCTTGGATATTGGAAAGCTACATAGCATCTTCTTCTTGTAATTTGTGATGGCCAACTTGCATCTCCTTCTCGGCAAGTATATATAAGTATACCGTATATTTTTTTCACACGGCGATTCCTTCGGATACTCGTTGGCGTGTGTGTTTTCTCCCTCATTCGATCAGTGAAAAAAAAAAAAGGGGGTGATGTTGGTAGAACGCAGTATTGCCTTTAGCAGCTTAACATTTCTATCAATATGTATAATAGATATAGATGAGCTTAGGTCTGTGTGAGACAAAACTCCTACATTAATGACTACTAAGTATACGTTATGTTTATGCATTTTACATTTGTACAAGCGGATAAGGCAACAGTTTTGGGTATGATGAAGTATTTTCAGGTTTGACAAATTTTTTACAATGCATAGTAATACACAAAGCGTATGTACAAGCGCACAATACCTGTCCACATTGATAATATTAAACCACGAAAACGTCGGTGCCTGAATAAGTTATCGATTAATTACCTAATTAAAAATTGCTGTTATCACAAACTCTGAAAATTGGAAAAATCGACCAAAAAACTACTAATTCAGGGCTATGAGGGGGTGAAATAAGGCTAAAAAAAAGTCGGGTCTACCAAAATGCACATCTAGGGCCCTTACTAAATGTACATGGCTAATGTCAAATTCCTGACTCAATTCGGAGGGGAGTTATGCGACGAACAAACTCAAAAACTAAGAAAAATAAGAAAAACCTATAAAAAACCACTTTTTTAGAGCTCTGAGGAGGTGTAATGGAGCTGAAAAGTCATAACCACCAAAAGACACATCAAGGGCCCTAATTAGATATACATACCAAATTTCAACTTACTAGCTCAATTTGTTGCGGAGATAGGGGAGGAACGGCCCTTTTTCAAGGTCCGAAATGGGGAAAACCCCCATATCTCCCCTACTAATTGACTTGGGAGGTGGATTTTGAGGTATGTATTACAATTTTTGACCCTCTATCAATCGGCTTAAAAAGGAGCAATTTTCACGTTTTTGATTTCTCAGCACCCCCCCCCCCCC
>FIZR01004171.1:0-28960 GCA_900060175.1 Ferrisia virgata
ACATGCACCTATCCTCTAAATCCTACCAATACGCCTTATGGGCAGGTCAATCCATACTAAAAAAAAATATATGTAAACTATAATTTCGTTTTTTACTATCCAAAATGAGAAGAGAGAAAAAAAAATAAAAAAAAAAAGGAAAAGAACTCGAAAATGAAAATTTTGAAAAATTGGGCCAGGATAGGTCATTACGCGAAGTGATGAAAGGAATGATCTTTCAATAGATCACATCAATTGATTTGGATCAAGGTGACCCTATCAATGGGGTAAATTCGAAAACAAAAAAAAAAGTCGATAGTCTTATGGAGAAGACATATCATAATTTTAGATAACCGTGTGATCTACTGAAAGATCATTCTAAAAAAAATATAGATTAAAATTCATCCTAAGAAGACAAAAAGAGAAAACACAACTAACTCCGATAGTTTTATTACATTATAAAGTCAAAACAAAAAAAAAAAAAGAAAAAACTATAAATGATCGTGAAAAAAAATATATATTCTTTAATACAGAAGAGAAGCTGCACCTCTCAATGCATCAACGCAACTCCTCAAAAACCCAGGCGTGGCTCTCGAGCTCCGTACACTGGTACGGTAGATGAGCCAGTTGCGCCAACACACGGAGAGGCACACTTCCCTTCCTTACAGGAATACCTATATCTATATCACACTACTTCTTCCAAATTTGAGTATAATTGAATTTTGATCCAAGATCGTTCGCACTTATATATTTCAAACTAAGCATATTGACCGAATTGGAGCGATTTTGGTCGGAATCGAGCGGAGTAAATGATTTTATTGTTTGGGGAAAAAAATTAAGAAAATAAAAAAAATTGATAAATAAATATCTGGCATTACCAAATGGTCGTAATGGTCTTCTAGGACCCCAGAACGGATTTTGTTGTTATTTCTCATTCATCGTAGGTTGATAGACCATAATAGCCCAGTTTTCATTGACAATGTGGCATAGAAAATTAAGCTAAAAGTCACAAAGACGTGAAAACGCTGAAAAAAATAACCAACATCAATTAGTCTTCATGTAGATATTTATTTTTAAATGGTTAGCTCAGGTTAGCCTACCTTTTTATTATGTGCGATGTAGTAGTTGCATACTTTCACCTTTCACAGGAAACCGGGATTCGAATCTCTGCCCACAACTTATCTAACAGGTACTGAAGAACAGCCGCCTCCGACTACAGAATTCTCAAGGAAGCGACGTGGGAATCCTGTCGTCGTTCACGGGCTGTTCTATGGCGACCCATTCACTAATAGTGTACATTTGAAACGTACGCCTACGTTGAAAAAAAAAAAAAAAAAAAAGGGTAGGACTTGTATCAAATGAAACTTTTACTTTTCAAATTTAAATAGGTAGGTCCTTTGTAACACTCGATTGGCCGTTCGATGTTTGAGATAAAAAACTAAATCTTTCACAATTTACCAGGGAAATTATTCATGATGAGTAAATAAACATCGGAACAATTGTGTAGTAAAAATGTGTAACGGGTTACGTAATATACCTAATTGAAACATTATGCCTTTAAAATTTCCATTCCAAGTTCCTGCAAACTTGTGTAAATATACCAAACTATCATATTTTGTTGTGTGCAAAGGTCAACATTCAAGGGTACGTAGCTAGAAGACAGTTTAGTTTACTGACTATTTCATATAATATAATTACAGTAGGCGGTATGTTTACGTTGATCTGTGTGATACGTGGAGGAAAAACGCCCGAGAAAAAAATATGTATTTATGATAGCTGGTCTTCGAATTAGTTGAGTTTTTTTTTTCTTGTGAGATTTGAAAATAAGAAAATGTACCTACTCGTAATACGTTTTGGAGAAAAGTTTAATTTTCTTGTACCGCATACGTTTGTTATTTTTTGAATTGTTTACGAATTTTAAAAGCGTGTCTTTTTGTATTCCTTATGAAATGAAATAAATTAAAATTTCTAGGTATTTTTTGTCTCATAAATGTTACGATTTAATATAACTGTAAAACTTCCAGCCAATCTTGAAGAAATTATACTATATCTATGTGAGCTTATTCTTTATTCAATTATGTGAGCGAAATTCCCGTTGGTTTACATTTCATTTGTATTCGTAATACTTCTGTGCGAAATATTGTAAACAATATCGTATGAGTAAAATACCTAAAAGACACATGCAACGCCTAAGTTGAACATGTGGCTTTGCTTTTTCCCCCTCTCTATCTCATGTTTTCAACTGAATATTTATATGTGTGAGTAGTGGAAAAATCCCAGGTAAAGATGAAAGGCTCGTAGAAGTTGGAATAAATTTTTAAATAATGTCACGAACGAAATTAAAACAGAATGTGCAGAAATAGCTAATCATCTTTTTTAAACTTTTTTAATTTTAAGAACTTCATCGGCTTGTTTCTCTTGTTCAAGAAATTAAAAATCGTTCATCTGTTAAAGTATTTCAATTTCTTTTTTTTTTTTTTCAAATCGTTTTTTATTTAACTAATAAACTATGGTGTAATTGGAAAGGATTTTTTTCCTCTAATAAAATGGCACCCCTGCTGGACTGAAATTTTCTACCTATTCGTATACGTATTTTTAAACAGATTATTGGCATGGTGACACCTACGAGTATAAGTATACGAACTTTGAAACTTTGTTTCGCAGGCGCAAATAATTACTACCAACAGATTTTCATGAAATTTTAATACTGTTTTCAATTGAGGTGATGATCAATTATTCCATCGTGTTGCGTCAAGTTCCTCCATGGTAATCGTGCCTCAATCTCAGGAAATAATATACTTAATAATTATTATTTATTTATAAATTATCAATCGTGCGTAATAGTATAAGGGTAAAGACAAAATTCCAATAACAGTAATAATCAGCAATCGATGATTTATATTGGTTCAATCATATTTACTTAGAAGGGAACTATTTCAGTTACCGAAATCGATTTGAATCTATCCTGTGAGGGGGGAGGGGAGGTAAGTCAGAATTAAAAATAAAACAATGAAAGTACTAGAGAATGCATTCTCAAGCTGTATAATCCCAGACTCATTTCCAACTATTTTTTTTATCATTTTAGGGGCCTCTAGTTGAATTTTGATTTTTCTTTGAAATTTTTAAATTAGACTTACATGGATGAAAAATACATAGTTTGTACTCACTTGCTTGGATTATATGAAACTCCTTATAAATCGATTCAGTAGACGTAAAGTATGCTATGGTTAAATTTTCTACAGCCAAAATTATCTAGGACGCGTTTGGTACACATTTGAAAATTTTGAACTAATATTAAAATTCGACTAGAAAGTAGAACCCTCTCAATAATCAAAAAATACTTGAAGGTGAGTTTGAATGGTCAAAATTGGTTGGGAATTCATTCTTCAGTATTTCTTTTTTATTGTTAAGAGTTATAAAATTTTCGTTCATCTTCGCACAAATTTGAATTTTGAACCACTCCTTCCAAAAAACCAAGATAAGTTAAACCTACACAAATGAAAATTTAGTTACCTTCGAAAGGTTTTCAAAAAAGGAACAAATAAAAGATTTTTGTAGAACAAGTATACACGATTTGTACAACAGCAATTTTAGATCCTTGGTGGGGCTTAAAAGAAAGGGGAGGGATGGTATGCCATAGACTTAAGATACTGTGCAATGAATTTTTATTAAAAAAAAAAAAAAAAAAAAAGCATATATACTGTGCAATGAATTTTTATTAAAAAAAAAAAAAAAAAAAAACAGCATATATGTTTTCTCAACCCATGAATAAGAACACCTCAATCATGGGAAGAGATGAACTGTAGCCAACTTGAACCAAAAACGCCAGGGGTCAAAAAATAAATTAATATATTATTATGTATTAAATAGCAATAAATTTTTAAACCATAAATTATTCTGAAAAAGTAATCCTTTATTTAAATAAAATTCAATAAATAAATCTTTAAAATAAAAAAAAGAAACATGAAATAACCCTATTATAATTATTTTAACTATAAAAAAAAAATTGAGGTTGCACCT
Organism: Ferrisia virgata; assembly: GCA_900060175.1. Lineage (NCBI taxonomy): Eukaryota > Metazoa > Arthropoda > Insecta > Hemiptera > Pseudococcidae > Ferrisia > Ferrisia virgata. Next base: position 4,000 of record FIZR01004171.1, read on the forward strand.
CAGCACCACAACGAGCCTGTTTTGCCAATCATTTCATGTATAAAATGGGGGAAAAATCGCTTATAATTATGTTAATCTCAATTTTGCGGGGTTGATATGAGAGGAACAGCACTTTTTCAAGGTCAAAAAAGGGAAAAACTTCGATATCTCCCCTTCTAATTGACCCAAGAGGCTGATTTTTGGGTATGTTATACAACTTTGAAGTCTCGTTCGATTAGCTTAAAAAAGAACAATTTTTATGTTTTTGGCCCCTCAGTACCCCCTCCCCCAAAAAGGGGCAAAACTGAATTTTGACCAAAGATCATCCCCACTCATATGTATTTAATCCGCCGCCAAATTGAGCCAATTGACCGAAATGGAGCGATTTTGGTCCGTATCGAGCAGAGTAAATGATTTTAGTGTTCGGGGAAAAAATAAAAATAAATATCTGACATGGTGAAAAATGATAGTAATGGTCTTCTAGGACCTGAAAACGGATTTTGTTCAACTCCCCCCCCCCTTAATACGTCGTAGGTCGAAAGACTACAATAGCCTGGTTTTCATTCACAATATAACAAAAAATCAGGCTAAAAACCAACATTTTCAACGTTTTTTTTTTTCGGTTAGCCACTTTTTTGAGTAATGAAGTGTCATTTTGAATGATTCATCATTTTAACACTTGAGTGCAAAAACTGAAATTTTTTGAAAATGGTTTTTTCATTTCCTCTTTTCTTCTGAGCTATAAAATTTCTTTAGTGTATCTTTTCTGATATTTACATGTTGATAGAAAAATTTAACGATTTTTGAATGATTTTTTTCTGAATTGCTAATTTTTCTCAGTTTTTGATTCATAAAATTAAATTTTTGAATGATTTTTTGCATCATTTTATATCCAAATTGTAAAAAGTCAACGCTTTTTAATATTTTTTTTTTTTAAATTTTTGTTTGAACTTTAAAGTGATATTTTTAACGACTTTTTCATAATTGCACTCAGATTTATTCATTTTTTATTGCATATGAAAAAAATTAATGTTTTTTGATATTTCTATCTAATTTTTTACGTTTTTTTAACAATGCATGACATTTATAAATAATTTTTTCACTTTTTTTGCTACTAAACGATAAAAAAGTAATGTTTTTTGTAATATTATCCAATTTTTCATGTTCTTTAATCCGTTAAATGACATTTTCAGCAAATTTTTTATTATTTTACCCTTTACAAAAACATAATCAACTTTATTAAAAGATTTTTTCCTGTTTTTCAAGTTTTTTGATGTGCAAAATGACATTTTTGAATTTTTTTTTCCATTGTGTAGTATTCAAAATGCGAAAAATCAATGGTATTTTGAAGAATTTGTTCGATTTCATCTGGTTTTTGAGCTGTGGAATAAAATTTTAAGGAAGGAGAAAATTAATTTCTTTTAATGCTTTCGCTAAATTTTCAACATTTTTTTAAACTGTTAAATGACATCTTGAAAAATTTTTGTACGCATTAAAAGCTAAAAATTCACGTTTGTTGAACAGTTTTTTCGTTTTCCCTCGTCTGTGGAGCTGTAAACTTGTAAAGTAAATTCGAGCGATCTTTTTCATCAAGTAACATTTTGCTAAAATACGAACCATTTTTTCTAGAAAACTCGAGTATAATAGGAGATTTAACATTCTCATTACTTATACTCCTTCAAGCGCTGGCGAAATATGTTTTAGTTTTTTTCTTACTTTTTGGTAACCTTGGCATGTGATGCTTTTGGAGTAGATGCTACTTGAATTTTTAAATCGGATCTGTTTTCCCACCGACTCGAGATGTTTTTTTAGTCGGAAATGAAAGTTATGTATAATTTGCTTGATTGTTAAGTACATTACATAAATTACACGCGACCATCGTGTGACAGAAGATGACTGGAGAATATAAAATTACAACGACGGTGATGATAAAAGACAATTTAGGTTCGGAAAATGAAATTACGTATCTAATAATTACGTTAAAGCATTTTAACCGCTAAGAAAATTGTACATGGCAACGTAAGCGACAAGCTTTAACTAAATTTCGTTGACTTCAATAATTTAGGAAAACCATTAATAGGGTATTTCCATAAGCCGAGGTTGAAATTTGTCATTTATAATTTACGAGCTTTAATCTGAAACAATGGTAAGAAGCTTAGAATATCAAACAGAATACGAAGTTGATAATCTGGACCTTGATAATATTTTGAAAAACAACGTTGATTTACCAACAGATCGTGTTAAAATGGAACAATGATGATGTTAGAGTTTGAAAACGAGTATAAGATTAAGCAGCAGATAAGTGTATATAAAATAACTCGTTCAATTGATAGTTTTGTTTTTACGGATAAAATTCGAGAAAAGGAAAGTTTCTTGTTTGAAAAACGAATTTATCTAAAGTCAGGGGCTACTGTGCTATCTATTTATAGTTGTTAGGAAGCGATGTTGTGAATATAAGAATGACGAAACATTTCGCCTTTTTGATTTAGTATCCTGTGGGTATTCCCTCCGTATGAAGTTTGTTGACGTGAAAATTAAACGCGTAAGCATACGCAAGCGTATGTCGTGTGGCTAAACGACTTCTAATTTTTGATAAGTGGCGACGAATATTATAGCAACTTGGTAGTTGGTGGCTTGGTACTGTTGGCAGCTAAGTAGGTAGATACTAGATAGGTAGGTAGGTGAATAAGTAAGCTTATACTTTAAGTTGATACGTAAGACGAACATCTCGTTTTTCAAGGAAAACTTCTTCAGATGAACGAATGCATTGTAACCCAGTTGAAAGACGAATGATAAAATATTTACCCTTTTAAATTACGTTCTCGATAAACTTGTTGAATAATTGGTAAGATTTTTCGTCTTTTCTTTGTCAGTGTCACCGATGTCGAGTACATTTTGCGTGAAATTAAAACTTGCAAAATTTTTAATTACAAACTTTCGTATTGCTGCAGTGTTTTAATTGAGAAATTCGCGTCAGTTCGAAATGATGACTCAGATGATACCTCGAGCTTTTCCACAATTTTAGGTTTCACAATAGAATTATCTGTTTTTTTTTTTTTTTTAGTACGCTTTTCTGTGTCATATTGTCTAAGAAAACCAAGCTATCGCAGACTATTAAACCTTTAAAATCCTTTTTAGGGTCCTAGAAAGCCATCAAAACTAATATTAGGCTTGTCAAGTATTCATTTTTATTTTACTTAATTTTTTCCTCGAAGACTAAAATTATTAATTCGGCTCAATAACCGATCAAAAGTGAGTCAAATTTCAGCCATGTTCAAAATTTTAAAAATATGATGCAGGAGCAAAATTTGCAGAAATTTTTCATTCGTAGGACAATTGATAGAAGATCCAAAACTTGTATATTGTTTAATGTCTCAAAAATTAATCTTCTACCTCAATTAGGAGGGAAGATGTCGTGGATAGAAGGGTTGTCTTTTTGACCTTGAGGAAAGTTTTTACTAGAGATTTAATTAGGGATCATATAGATATCCTTTTTAGGGGCTTCGACTTTTCAACCCCTTCATATCCGCTGATAGCTTCAAAATAGAAGATTTTTGTCCAATTTCCGTCGTTTTCCTAGTTTGCCAAAAATCCATCTTCTTTTCAAATTGAACTGGGGGGGGGGATAAAATTTGGCTAGCAGTTTCAGTAGATGTCCTAAATGTGCCCTTGGGGGTTTGAAGTATTCATTCCAAAATCAACATTTACCTTTTCCACTCACCAGCGATGCGTTTTAAAATTCGAAAATTAGGCAGGAAAACCATCTCAAAGCGAATATTTAATATACTTTTTTCTTGAAATTTTTCAAAAATTTAAAGAAAATTGTTTTTTTTTTTTTTAGTTTTTTTTTCTGCCTATAGAAATTTTTTTACGCAATTTGATAAAAAGAAATGTTTCCTTTGAACTACAATTATTAAAAATTTAGATAGGCTGAACGAAATATGATTATGTTTAGTGAAACTAAGCGATTTCGCTAAGTGCCTCTACATCGGTTTTTAGACTGATTTTTTAGGTCATATTGTCAAAGTAAAGCAGGCTATTACGGACTATCATTCTATGGTGAATGGAGAGGAGAGTACCAACGAAATACGTTTTAGGTCCTAGAACACCTTTGAGACCATTTTTGGTCATATCAAATACTTGTTCCGTTTATTTTTATTTATTTATCTATTTTTAATTATTTTTTTTATCAAAACTAAAAATCATTTGCTCAGCTTGATACCGACCAAAATCGCTTAAATTTGAGCATTGTGCTTAGATTAGTGAAGGATTTGATATTTATGAGTGCAGATGACCTTGGGCCAAAATTCTGTTACGTGCAAATTTGGCACTAAGATAGATCGATTTTTGCAAATTTTGGAAAATTGACTACGGGTACTGCTTAATGATTGTGAAATGACCTCAAACTGACGTGGTAAAATTTCAGCTCATAAAGTTCAAATTCAACCTCCCCAGCCACAGCTCAAAGCTAAAAAAAATACCAAAAATTTTAAAAAATTGTGAAAGAAAAGTTGAAAGAGTTTATTCAAAATTGGTTTAATATATTAATTTATACTCAAAATAAACAACAACGATGATTTTTCATCTCTGCACTTTTTTTGAGGGAGATTAGAAAAATGCTATTTTTCACACTTTTTAAAGTATTTTAAGATGATTCGAAAAAAATTCAGTTTTTAAAAAATTGCAATTGATGTATATGTATGTAGTATAGCCCACTTATGCATTGAAGTCATCAGAGGCCTTTTTTTCACTCCAACTGATTTTTTTTTGAAGAATAAAAATGCATGGGAAATCAGGTATTTCTCAAAAAATGAAAATTTTTAAGGATCACTGCAAAGAGTAAAAGAAGAGAAAAATCGCTGAAAATGGTTCAGATGAGATGAAATGACTGTACCAGACTCATTTCAATTAAAATTTTTTAAAAGTCGTACTTTTTTCAGATTATTTTGGAATATTTTAAAAAGTATGAATAATAACGTTTTTCTGGTCTCTCTCTCTGAAAATAAAGGTAGAAACGAAAAATTATTTTTTTAGCATTGAGCATTGGCTGGAGAAGGTAAATTTGAACTTTGAGGGTTTAAATTTTTTTCACGTTAATTTGAGGTCATTTCACAACTATTAAGCCCTACTTGTTGTCAATTTTCGAAAATTTGCAAAAATCGATCTACCTTGAGGTGCTAAGAAATTAAAATTGTGAATAATTGTGCGTTGTTAGACCAATTTATAGAAAATCAAAAGTTGTGTAACATATTAAAAAATCAGCTCCCTAGGTCAATTAGGAAGGAAGAATTGAGGGGTTTACTCCTTTTTTGCTTTGAAATTCTAAGATTTCAAGTTGAAATGCTGAGAAAAATTTTTTGACCTTGTCCCTGGTTGATTTTATGATTTCAAGTCGAAATGTTATGGAGATATGATTAAAATTATTTGTCGAGCAATAGTGAATATAAGAGTTAAATTTATACCGACAACGTAAAAAGTATCAGAAGTTGTATTCTTTTGATGTTTTCTTTGCGTGCAAAAACTACTACGTATTTATTTAAAAAGGTTTTGCTTCATCGTCTGTACGTACCTCTCTTCCCCATTTTCCGAAAATACGTTGTTAATGAAAGTTACATGAGAGTGTGGAGTTGAAATTAGGACAGAAATTTGAAAATTGTCGAATTAAATTCTGAATAATGATTAGGTTTAAAAAAAATAATCGATGTGAAATTTAAAACCTACTTAATTTATGAGCGGAAGCCTCTTCGTAAACAATTTTACACCCCACCTTAAGTACCATAATAAATCTGCTGGGACTTTACAAAGTATTAGATTGTTTTTAAAAAAATCGGGTTTCTGTCTTCGTGCTTCCAAAAAAATATTTTTTGAGAATGGCTAACATGAAAAAAATTCTACGATTTGAGGTACTGAATCTTACTGGATAATTTTAGGATAAGAGCCCAGAAGTCTAATATGTGACCTTCAAATTGTTGAAAATTTGTTCTTATATGTTTTTTGAACGCCTGTTAAAATATGTTCTTACCATTTATTTAACGAGGATGTTTCATATCGAAAAATTCGTAATAAGCTTAACATTTCCAATCGATGAATTGCCTTCGGACTTTTGATAATATCAGCAGTTCGTGATATAATCGAGATTTAGAAAATTTTAAAATTTGTGAGAATTTCGTAATTCGAAGCTTTCTGTAATCATTTTAATATTTCTCCACTTACCCATTGTCATCTGTATCTTACTCCAATTTAGACTAATCGGTTGTGGTTAAATGGTTGCTCAAGACACAAGAGAACTGTTCAAAGTCATTGAACTTATGAGTTTTATTCATACGAAGTACCAATAATAAAGTTTTTCTCAAAATTAAATTACGTTTTGATAAACTAAAAATTAATATCATTGCGGATCGCGCAGTCCACAATTTAACTCACATATTTCAAAAATAGAGCTGTTGGAGATTTTCAAACAGGATGATTTATGAAAAAAATGTTATTTTTTGTGATACTATGTTGGCAGTTACCAGATTTCTATTTTTAATTGAGACAGCGTATAATTTAGTTTTGGTAAAGTTTTCAAATGCTAACGTAAGTTGATGAGCATATTTAGTATTTTTAGCCTGATTTTCTGTGTCATATTAGCAATGAAAACCAGGCTATTACAGTGTATCGACCAACGGTGGATGAGAGGGGAATGTAAAAAAAAATCCGTTTTGGGGTCCTAGAAGACCATTATGACAATTTTTAACCATGTCAGGTATTTATTTTTATTTTTTTATTTTTTTCCCCCATTTACTCCGCTTGGTACCGACCAAAATTGCTCCAATTTGGTTAATCGACTCAGTTTGGTGACGGATTAGATATATATGAGTGAAAATAAATTTGGGTTAAAATTCTGTTTTGCCCAATTTTAAGGGAGGGGAGTGTCGAGAGGTCGAGAACACAAAAATTTCCCTTTTTCAAGCCAATTGATAGAGATCAAATGTTGTATAGCATATCCATAATTAGGAGGGGAGATATGGAGGTTTTCTCCCTTTTTGACCTTAAAAAGGGCTATTCATCCCTTATCCCCCCATCAAATCGAGCTAGGAAGTTGAAATTCGGTATCTACATTTAGTAGGGACTCTAGATGTGCCTCTGGGGGGGGGGGGGGACTTTTCGACCTCACTTTACCTCCTTCCAGCCAAAAAAGGTGGTTTTTTGGTCGTTTTTTCTTATTTTTTGAGTTTGTTCCTCGCATAGCTGCCCTCCAAACGGAGCTAGGAAATTGAAATTAGGTATATACATTTAGTAGATGCCCTAGGTGTACCTTTTGCGGGTCTTGACTTTTTAGCTCCATTGAACCCTTCCTAATCGCAATGCTTCCTTTCAGTTATCAGGTTGTAATTTGTAACGAAAATCAGACTAAAAAAGCATCGCTAAGCGATTCTTTTTTTTTTATTTCAATCGCACGTTTTCGCTCGTTAGCAATGCGTAAACTTATTCGTTCATTTAATTTTTAGAAAAAAATTATTATTTTATACTTTGCATAAATGAAGCTAGGGAATTTCAAAAATCACGAATATTCCAGTACAAGAATTTCATTTCTCCATGGTTATGAATTCGAGTATAGTTAGTCGAGATACCTACTTTATTGTATTAAAAATTTTACAACACATTACGATGTACAGGTGTATATCTATCCGACGAATACTCGTAGAATACCTACCATTAAAAATATTCTTCGTTTAGCCGAGTGTTTTCTTACCCACGAGTAAAAAAAAAAAAAAAAAAAAAAACGGGAAAAAAAAAAAAAAATTGAAAAAATTTAACTTTTAAAAAAAAAAAAAAAACGGGAAAAATAGAAAAACGTTGAAATAATTCAACTTTTGAAAAACTTTTTCGCGTTTCTAATTCGACTAACTGTAATTTTCACCGGATTGCTTTGCGTTTTGCTTACGCCCCCTCCCGCCACCGCGGGCTGTAAAACGTCGGAATGTAAAAGCGTATAAAATCCGCTGACGTGACGTTTACTGTACGAAAACACGTACGGGGTACGCGTTTCGATAAACTACGAATTAACATCATTGCTCATTTTGTGTTGAATGTCTGCCAAAGATTTACCTCGACTTTCCGGTAATGCGAAATAAACTATAAATACCGTAATCAAAGAGTTTATCGCGAAAATCCAGTAATTCCAGTGTATCCCTATGTTCGTCGAAATCGTCTCGAATGAAGTGTAACTCAACGCTTTCGAAGCAGCCATAGACATTACACCTAATGAACTTCCTAATCCTTTTATATTTTGAGGCAGTATTTCCGATCTTACTAAATCATTAATTGGTTCGAGAGCGCTGGCCCAAATCAATAAGAAAACATAATTCGAGATAATAAACGGTATATCCCATTCGGTTCCGAATTGCGTTCTTAATAAACTCAAAAAACCATTTAACGTTTGTACGACAAACGCTAACAACGTCAGTCGAACGTATAACACCTTTCTAGGTAATTTATCTAATAAAAAGCTGACCCCTACGACGGAGAATATTTTCAAACTGACCGTAATCAAAGGGTAGAATTTTTTCTCTACGTAGTTATTCTTCGGTAGAATAAATGTCACGTACGAAGATAAAGGTGCCGATCCGATAAAACTTACAAAGAAATTCATGATGATCATTAACAACAAACAGTTTCGATTCACCGGTGAGAGTAAAAATTGTACGAAATTCGAGGCGAGTTTTCGTTCCTTTTCCATGTTTATACTTTTTTTCATCGAATCGAATTCTTCGTGTAGTTCCGACTCGGTCGAGTCTGGTCGAATGTAACGTAATACCTTGAAAGCTCGGTCATCTTTACCACTCTGCACCAAATAACTTGGTGACTCTTCCAACCACCAAAATATTATAAAATAGACTAGAGATAGCGCCGCCGTTGAATATGCCAAAATACGATACGATGAAAATACCACAGCAATTAATGACTCGAATAGCGTTCCAATATACGTGCATACTTGATACATTCCCACATAAGTTCCGCGTAGCTTTGGTGAAACTATTTCACCTATCTGCATCAATGCTACAGAATGTAGTAATGCTATGGTCACACCTTGCATGAATCTGAAAGTATAAAGCAGTTATTCGATTAGAATCGTATTCTTAACAATTTTAACGAAACCGAACTACATGGAAAGAGTATGTCAAAAGTAAATCAGAAGTGAATTTTTCAGCTCATGAAGTAAGTATTAAGAGTGCTTAAATTGTTGGTGAATTTTTGAACATTTTAAAACTTTAGTATTGGTTAGCTTATAATAATACAGCAAAAATAAAATATTTTCCAAAATACGCCCAAATTTGGTTACCTCCTATCTGTGATCTCGTGAATCGATTTATCACGTTTTCAGTACGTTTTGCAGTCTCCAGGAAGAATTTTATTTTCCTAAGATTTTAAAAAATTGAAAAAACGAATAAGTGAGGATATTTTTTAATAAGCACACGGTTACTAAGCCTTCTGAAGCCTGCAACAAAAAATTCAGTAGCTAAAAAAATTTTTTCACTTCATGGGATCATTTTAAGGCATTGGAACAGGTTTTTTTTTGGAATCTTCAGCTCTTTTTTTCATCCAATTTTGGTCTAATGCTTGTCATCTAAGAAAATGTCTCCCATCTTTTCAGCGAAATTGGGTCATTCCTTTTTATTGTGAGGGATGATTTTTGCACATTGACATCCAAGTGTTGAAACTCAACCCATAAAGTCAAGACTTATTCTTTTAATTTTCCTCAAAATTTAAACTTATAATCATAAAATCAACCATTATAGGAACTTCTCTTCGCTTCGTTTTCACTTTTATTTTTTTAGTACTAAAAACATTTCTGTTTCGCAAATTGCAATTTACAACTATCAAATAATACCCCTCCACACAACACCAGACGGATCTCATTGAATCCGAGACATATAATTCTAAGCCTGTGAGCATCATCTCCCCCCCCCGCGCTTCAGCCCAAGTCCAGTTTTCATCTGTGATGTTTTTTAACATTTTAAATTTTGAAAAATTGCTTAGCTTCTATTTTATTTCGTTAAACTTTTTCGTCAAACATAATGCAACTATTGATGGTCCAGAATTGCCAACACTTGATAATTAGTAAATGGTGGTCAATGGTGGACTGTTGAGAGTTGATCAGCAATAGCGGACCATCAAGATTTGGACTGTCTATTCTTGTCAGCCCAAATCCATCAACACCTAACTGTCAATAATTGATAGTCAACTGTGGAGTGTCAAGAGTTGACTATCAAGATCTGGACTGTCAAAAGTTGATCAATAATAGTGTACCATTAACACTTGACCATCAATAGTTCACCATCAAGATCTAACTGTCAAAAGTGAATTATCAAATGTTTATAAACAATAGTGAACCATCAAGATTTGAACTATCAATTCTTTTCAGTCCAAAACCATCAGCACGTGATCGTCAATGGGTGATAATTAACTGTGGAGTGTCACGAGTTGACCATCAATAGTTAATCGTAAACTGTAGACTATCAATAGTTGATCATCAACAGGTGATCATCAAGGTATGGACTGTCAACAAAGGATTTTCAAAAGTTGATCAACAATAGTGAACCATCAAGATTTGAACTGCCAATTTTTTTCAGTCCAAAACCATCAGCGCGTGACCGTCAATGGTTGATAATTAACTGTGGAGTGTCACGAGTTGACCATCAATATTTAATAGTAAACTGTAGACTATCAATAATTGACCATCAATAGTTGACCATCAAGACTTGGACTGTCAATACTAGTCAGTTCAAAACCATCAGACTTGACTGGTAATATTTGATAGTCTACGTTGTTTACTGTCAATAGTTGACCATCAAGATTCAAACCATCAACATTTGACTATTCCCCAGTTCCAGCAGAACTCCAAATTCTATCAAAAGTGACATAACTTTAAAAAATTCTTAATCTCTTTTCAACATCACCATTTTTGAAAATTACTTAGCATTTTTTTCATAACATTCAACTTTTAGGTCAAACAATTAAAGTGTTGACGAGCCAGATGTTAATAACCCAGAACAGTTGACTGTCAATGTTAAGGCCAGTCCAATTTTGATTGTCCAAGTACGTAATATTTAAATATTACTTCTTAATTTTTCATTAAAAAAATTTTTTTTGAACCATTTTAGTGTACTATATTCTTAAACGTTGAAGATAAGTTTAAAAATTGAGTTGGAAAGCTACTACATCGTTTTGAGGGGCGAATCCACTTGCAAAAAAATGCACCCACCTATTCGATTTTTCAACTTTTTTTTTTCAATTTTGGAAAAAAACAATTTTTTTCTGTAGTCTTAGGAGTTTGTGGGAAATGCAAAATTTTCAAAAATTTGCTAATAACCCAAAATTGAATTTCAACAGTTGAAAATTTTGCTCCAGATCTTTTTTGACGGACTGTTTAATATCTAACTTGATCTGGTTCAAATCAAATGCGATCTTTTGAGTAGGTTCCCTCATAACTTGGTATATTCCGATATATTTAATCAAAAGTTCGACGAATTTTTTTAATTAACCTGGAAAAATCACTCGAACGAAACTGGGACACAAAGAAAGTATTTTTAATCCTCAATGGATTGATGCGAGAACCAGCAGGTTTTTTCTGAAGATTCATCTCCTTCCACTTTTTTTTTTCAATGTTGACATGAGATCATCTTCACTTAGTTAATGAATCAAGTAAACCGAAGGATTGAAACACGATAATAGAATAAATAGTTATATCTAAAATATTAATTAGATAATTTTTCGTGGTATATCTGATGCTTTTAACAATCATGGATCATTTTTACCTACGTTCAGATCTATTTAAACTTGAAGGATTTTAATGTTTAAGATTCGTATCTTTAGTGCGTCATTGAATTATCCTGAAAGTTTATTTAATATTACCAATTTTTTCTCATCTCTTTTCAACACGCTGATTTGCTGATGCTACCAAACAACAGATGGTTGATCTCAAATGAATTAAGTAAAAATGTACACTCTGTAAAAATGAATACGATGAAAAGCACTAATTAAAAGCTCAGCCCCTTAGAACATGGCTATGAAACGTAAGTGAACATTCATTTGAAAGAGCCTACGTGTATATAGATACAATTTACTCTTAAAATAAAAACTTAGCCTTAAGAGATCAAGCAGAACCACTATGTACTTCTTTCGCTTGTTTTTTCTCTTTTTTATAACAAGGTTGGTACTAACCTGTACAAAACGATTGAAATTATTTCAATTTGGATTATGGGTTCAACCATCTGTTATATAAATAACAAATAAAAGTATAAAGTACGATGCAGGGAAATGTAAAATTAAATTTGTGAAAGAGTTTAATTTTTTTATATTTGGAAGAAGCGAATCGTTTGCTATTTCAGTACGTTGGAAATTTGTAAGTATCTGTTTTGAAATTTTATAACTCATCAGACGCAGCTATAAAACAACGAAAAAAATTTTTTTTTCACGTTTTTTTTTTTTTTTTTTCGTCGGTAATTCCTTAGGTTTGTAATCCTCGTTTAAAAAATTATTTATTCAATTTTTAATCAACGTAAATTTATTTTTTGAAAAGCGGTAAATCTTATCACCGTTTGTTATTAACGCGAATTTAATGAGAAAAATACACTTAGGTGGGTAAGTACGCGTATAGATTTCTAGAAGGAAAGACCCACCGGATAGTACTTTTTTCTTCGTTAAAAATAAAGCAGGTCGTTTCGGTAAACGTAGCGTATCTTTTTTTTTTTTTTTTATCCTAAAGAGAAAATTTTTCGCATTTAAAAAATGTTCGCAATGATGATTTAGTTAAATGAGTGACGCAAGATAATATTGAATACCTAATCTGATTTTAATGTTTAAAATGAAGCCAAGCTTTTGTTAAAGAATACGACGTTTTCTCAAATGACAATATAAATAGAAATTTATTCAATTTCAACGATAAAAATTTTATATCTTTTTAGTAAGTTTATTTAGCTTTTTTATTTGAATTTTTTACCGCTTTAATTCCTTCAAATATGGTACGTTTTGCTTGTTCAGCTTATAATCGCACCATGTAATATGTTATTTGGCCGCATTTAAATTATTTAAAACTACCCGACGTTAGTTTGTTTTATGTTTATTTTCATTCTTTTTTTTTTTTTTTTTTCTAATTATCATTTTATTTTTCTCTTCATATATGCGTAAATGCCAAACGAGGGATTATTTCGATATACTATTACAGTTTTCATGTATCTAATGAGCGTAGGTAGATAGGTAGGTAGGTAGGTAGGTAGGTAAGTAGGTAGGTACAGATGAAAATTATAACGAGATGTTATGTAATTTCTCCATTCTCTGGGGAAATATTATAAAAATGATGCCATAGCTCGTGTAAAATACAACTGCATCGCGAAAATAATCAGCGTTTCGAGCATTACATGTACATTTAATTGTTACATGTTTTATCAGCGACACGATGTACTTCTTATTTACTCGCGAACACGTATTTGCTAATTTCAGTATTATAATCGTATTATTTTTCTCAAATTGAAGTACAAGTACCGTCGAGTTAAAATACTTGTAAAGATATACATGCGAAAGTACAATGTCGTATTATTAGATTAATTATCCAAACAAACGAACTTCGTCGCACGACTTGCTAGAGTTTCCTATCTTTTATATCTTAGGCAGATACTTCGCTCGAATGGTTGTCTTTATCCAAATAAGTCTTCACGTGCATACAAATTAATCTATAAGTACTAGGTCGGTGTGTCAACGAGTAGTAATAGAATCTGCCAATAGTGTCAAAGACATTTTATCAGCAACAAAGGTGACGAAAGGCATTGCTTACCCATTTTTCAGATCGCAACGGACTAAAGTCATTTACCGTCTTAGTCCCCTTACAACTTTTCGACGTTTCGGAATTTTGATTCAAGGACATTCCAATTACCATTTGATTATATTTTGATTGTACTGAGTTGTATAAGGAAAATTTATTTCGCAAACAGAGCCTCTAAGAGAAATTTATAAAACCCAAGCAGAATGTTTCTATAGGACACTCGCCACAACCCTTTTCCAGGTAGAAAAAATTTAGCCAGTTTTTTTTTTTTGTTGCTCGTATAATAATATCTTTCGCTCGAAGCCATCATACCCCCGCTGTCTTCCCTTCCACCATTCGATCGTTCTCTTTAAATGGTAAAATTAGTATACTTATTATCTATACTACACACTGCACAGTGTAGATAAAAAGTCCATAATTTTTGACTGAATTAGAATAGCGAAATGATTCAAATGGCGTTCGATTTCTTTTGGCGGGGGGTTTTCAGTAGGAGGGTTGAAAACTTTAAGCTCGTAAACAAAACGTGTTTTTTCTCAAAAAATTCAAATACAACTTGTACCATAAAATGTGGAATTTAAATAATGCATATTACAACCATGAGAGGCCTTTTTTATTTCTGTTAACATCGAACGATGTTTCATACCACGTTCTACAGTTGACCATCAACAGTAAACCATTAAAATTTGGACAGCCAAAATCAATTTTTTTCAGAATTTTTATGGCCTAGATGTCGATGGCCTTAACATTGATAGTCAACTGTTCTGGGCTGTTAACATCTGGATCGTCAACAGTTGGATTATGTTCGACAAAAAAGTGAAATTTTAGGGAAAAAATGCGAAGTAATTTTAAAAATTTCTGATATTAAAAAGAAATCACGAATGTTTTTAAAAGTTATGTCACTTCTGATGAAATTTAAACTTAAGCTGGAACCAGGTAAGTGATAACATAAATCATTTTGAAAAATTTCTTAGCATTTTTTTTTCCCAGCATTCAAGTTACGTTCAAGATATTGTTAGTTCGGATATTGATGGTCAACTGTTGATGGTCCGTTGTTGATAGTCCGAATCTTAACGGTTCAGACGGTCAACTCTTGACAGTCCACAGTTAACTATCAACTATTGATGGTAAAATGTTGATGGATTTGGACCATCAAGAGTTGACAATTCAAATTTTGATGGTGCGAGTGTTGGTGGTCCATTATTGTTGGTCAACTCTTAATTATCCGCTGTTGATCATCAACTGCTAATCGTCAAGTGTTGGAAAATTTGAGCCTTCAGAACTGGGATTATGTTTGACAAAAAAGTGAAGCATGATAGAAAGAAAATATTAAGGAATTTTTCACATCTAGGACCTCTACTAAATGTACATACTTAATTTCAAATTCTTAACCGAATTTTGAGGGGAGTTATGCGAGCAACAAACTCAAAAAAATAAGAAAAATGAGAAAAACCGACCAAAAGAACCACTTTTAGGGGCTGCGAGGAAGTGCAATGGAGCTGAAAAGTCGAAACTTTCTAAAGTCAATTCTAGGGCTTTTACTAAATGTACATACTAAATTTAAACTTTCTAGCTCAATTTGATGGAAAGATAGGAGAGGAATAGCCCTTTTTCAAGGTCAAAAAGAAGAAAACTCCTCATATCTCCCATCCTAATTGGCTTAGGTGGTTGATTTTGTGATATGTTGCATAATTTTAGATTCTCTATCGATTGGTTCAAAAAGGGCATATTTTTGCGTCTCTGGCCTCTCAGCACCCCCTCCCCCAAATTAGGGACTAATTGTATTTTGACCATAGGTCGTTCTCACTCATATATATCTAATCCGCCGCCAAACCGAGCTGATTGACCGAATTTGACTGATTTTGGTCCGTATTGAGCAGAGTAAATTATTATAGTCTTCGGAGGGGAAAAAACAATAATAATAAAAATAAATATCTGACATGGCCCAATGATCTTCTAAGATCACACGACGGATTTTGTTGGTATCCCACCCCCCCCCCATATGGTGTAGGTCGATAGACTATAATAGCCTGGTTTATCAGGCTAAAAATTGAAAATAAGTGTAAACGAAGTGAAAAGAAGAGTAATAGTTGATTTTGTGGTTTCAAATTGATATGTTGAGAAAAATTTAAAAAATACACCTTTATTTCGTAGTGTGATTAAAAGATGTAAGATCGCAGAGTTCTTTCATTTCAGGAATGAACAATTCGTATATTTTCTTTACTTCACGAAAATCAGGCACACAAAGAAACGCATTGCGATCGGCTTTATATCGATCAGCATTGCTGAAATTCGCCCCATAAACTTAGATTGACGGGGCCTTACAGATATATATTAACAGGGATGACCTCGGTTCAAAATTCAGTCGTGTCCATATTTGGGCAAAGGGGCACTGAGGGGACGAAATTGTAAAAATTGTTCTTTCTTGAACCAACTGATGAAGGAACAAAAGTTGTGTAACAGATCCAAAAATCAGTTTCTCACGTTGTTTAGAATGCGAGATATGAGGTTTACTCCTTATCTGACATTGAAAACAGTTAATTTGCGTAGATATATTTCTTTTGAAAATCGAGTTGAAAAGGTTAGAATTTGACATGTGGATCTAGTACAAACCCTAGAGAGTTTGTTGTTTTCAGCTTCGTGTATCGCCTTATAGCCCTCTTAAAACAGTTTTGAGTGGTTTTTACTGTGTTTTGGGTTTGTTTCATCCATATCTGTTTTGAAAATAAAATTAGGGAATTTAAATTTAGCAGGTAGTAGCTTTGTCAGATGTTCTGTACATATGCTTTTCAGGGTTTCACCAAATCAACCTCAACTCCCGTGCTCTGCGCCTAATTAATTGAAACAATTGTCGTAATTGCAATATCTCTCGAAAATATGGCCTAAAAAATCGAAGCATTACGATGCTTTTTTTGTTACCTTGAAAAGTAAGAAGCATTAGAAATCATGCAGTTATCATTACAAATATTTTGATTTTTTTATCCTTTGAAAGTTTGAGGAGATGGTATATTTCATCAATGATATTCATGTGGTCGTTATTTTCGTTTAATTTTTTAATAACACTATTCACTTTTCTCAAATTGACAAATCGACCACGTCTGGAAAATTCTACCCGAAGGTCAGTGCAAAGTATGGGTCTGCAGATCAACAAAGCAAAGACCAAAATCATGTTAATAGATCGTTTGGAAAAGAACTCGTCTGAAATCAGAGAAATTCAAGGCATCGAAGAAGTGGACAGATTCACCTATCTCGAATCCATTGTAGAAAATAAGGGCGATTGTGAGGCCGAAATTCATCATTAGAGCACAAATAACACATAGTGCGATGACTCGTTTGAAGAGGATATGGGCAAACTGCAGTAAGCAGGGTACTGAAAGTTCGCCTAGTTAACGTGCTGGTGTTCTCTGTCTTTCTGTACGCTTCTGAGACTTGGACTGTTCGGGAAACAGATGGAAGAAAAATAGATGCGTTGGAAATGTGATGTTGGAGACGTATGTTACGAGTCTGATGAACCCAAAAAGAAGGACCGACATCTCAATCCTGAATGAAATTGGCATAGAGAAACGACTATCCACAGTAGTACTTGGCTGCACTTTTAAATACTTTGGTCATATCACAAGAGCTGAGGCAATGGAGTCGCTTTTTGTTCAGGGTAAAGTGGAAGGAGCAAGAGGGAGAGGACGCTCACCCGCCAGATGTGCGAATTCAATTCGAAAGGCAACTGGCTGAAACTTCCCTGAATGTGTCAGGAAGGCACAGAATAGGGAAAAGTGGAGGTAACTTGTGTCCCAGGTCACTGAAGTGGCCCATTTCAGACATAATTAGTCACGATACCCTTTTGTGGGATGGTGCGACACTATGGCGATGATTCACTTTTCTATCGAAAATTGTTCTTAAAATCGAGATGAAATTTTTATGAAGTTTATTCCACGACGTTGTAAAAACCGTAATTGAATTTTCAATTGGAAAAATTTAATTTTTTCAATGGATCGCGTTCGCGTATAAAATTTTGTTGCAGGCTTATGTTACTTAGTCACAGCTTAGTATGGTTTTTGCAATACGTTTGTATCGTTGAAAGCGCCTATGCTGTCGAGATTATTTCTGCTCGAAAAAAACAAAAAACTAAGCTATCGTCGTTTTAAACAACTGAAATCCCAGTATTAAGTTTTTTCTATTATCAAATGTTTTCTTTTGCTGCGTTCGGAAAATTTTATAATCATTGTTTTAGATTTTTTTTCACAAGCTGTAGGTGTATTTTTTTCAGTTTTCAGTTGCACGATAATCGAATTAAATAATATACGAAATAGGTATACCGTGTGAAAAAAATCATCATAATGGAATTGCTAATCGATAACGTCATCCAAGTAATGACGTTCGCGATGGCTACGCCGTTGCAGATCTTCTTTCTTCCTATTTTATCAGTCAAAATTCCGGCCGGAATGGCGAATACTAATTTTCCAATTTGCGTCGAGGCTGCTATCCACGACCCTTCTCGAAATGTAACCGGTTTACCGATTGATGATGGTTGTTTCAATAAATACAACGCATTTGCTATCCATCCCACCGTTGCTCCCATTAGTATAACGTTTAGGTAGACTGTAAAAAATAAAATTTTTTTACAAAGCTAGACTACAGGTACATCGATTTGATGGTAGAGTGATTTATGAAAATTTCCTTTTCAAAATATTCGTTCGTTCGAAATTTTTTCGTTACTTTACGGTATATACCTGCGTGCAAATTATACGCAGCAAAATATATAAATTTCAAATCCACACATACTGAACTTCTACATTGTGACCGAAGAAATTTTCTTCGGTTCAGATACTTCGATTCATTGGTACCTAATACCTACACTTTTTCCTCAGATACATTCTATATTTCACGTGTAAAATATTCACTTCTGATGTGTAGTCATTCGATGATAATGTATAGGTACGAGCACATCTTTTTTTAGAATTTCGTAATAAATATGATTTGGCGATGCTCCTTTTTTCCTACTTTTTTTTTTCCTCTCCTTATTTATGCTGTTGTAGCGTATGCGTATTATTTGGTGATTTATATTCTGTATTTAGATTTACAATAGTAAAATGTTAACGTTTAGATACCTGGTAGCAATATAAGTGTTTGCCTGAAGATTGCTTTTTTCGATGTCATTTCTTTGTAATATTAGTCAATGCGACGCGAAGACGATGGGTTCATGGTACGCTGCTTACATCTAGAAAAAAGTTAAATTGTTCACGGTTCAATGTAAATGTAATGTTGTAACATTCAAATGGCTCTATATATCTATCTAAATGGTTGGAATAGATTTTTTAAATTTTCACATGTGAGATTTGCTTGCTTGGTTTACTTTTAATAATTTTTACGGGCTTTACTATGCTTGTGCATTTAGACCCCCATCTACCTGCATCCGTACGATTATTTATTCTATATTTATACCCCAAAAAATTAAAGTAGGTACCTAATTTTCATTAATTTTTTCCTCAACTGTTGAGTTCTTGAATCATAAATGATATGAGAATTCAAGTATTTTTCATTTTCTACGTTGAATAAGAAGTAAGGCTTATTAATTCAATTTTTCTCAACATTTCAATTTAAAATCATAAAATCAACCATTACTCCTCCCTTCACTCCGTTTTTACTTTTATTATTATTTTTTTTCATAGTAAAAACCAGGGACGGGCAAAATCTGACATCCAAGGATTTCAAATCCAAAATTTTAAATTTTTAGTGTAGGAGAATTTGAAATCCAAAATCCTTTCTGAAAGTGTATTTAAAATCTAAAATCCAAAATGTAGGTTCAATATTCTGTATAATTAAAATTAATCTGCAAAGGAAATGAAAAAATTTGAAAATTATTCTCATATTTGAAACGGTTTTACTGTAAAATTTGAAGATTCTGGATAATGCAACGTTGAATTTCTGTTTCATAAGAAGTAGTGGTGTAGCAAACTCAAAGGAGGGAAGTTTCACTTTTCCTGTGTTCTATTTTTTGGATCTGATTTTATGAAAATGAATTAAACAGCTTGCCTGTGCAAAGCCAGGTGAAATTTTGAAAAAAAAAAACTGTTTAGGTGATCAAAAAGTGCAATTTCAAGAGTTTTAAGAAAAAAAATAGCATAAATATAAAAGTTTTCCAGTTTTTCGCCCTCGAGAGAGGTCCAAACCGCTACCCCTCCTCCTTGGCCACGTCTCTGTGACAACGAAACAATGAAGTGAAGAAGGTCAAGTCGATTAATGTTGGGAAGACTGGTCGTGAACTTTGTTTCTTTTTCAGCGTATTCTTTCATTTAAAAAATTTTGGATTTTGAAAAGAAGTGTTTCAAATCCAAAATCCTTTGCAAAAATAGATTTCAAATCTGTAATCCGAAATCCGAAATCCGGATTTTGAGATTTTTCGGAATTTAAATCCTGTCCAACCTTAGTAAAAACATTTTGTTATACATATTACAATTTACAACTATCAAATAATACCGTTCGACATAACACTACACTTATCAGACAGGGGAGGAGATTCTCATCCATAATTTATGAACGTAATTGATTTTTTATTAATTATTGGTATTTCAACTGTTTATCTGATACAATCCCAGACATATATTACTAAACTAGTGAACATTTTACCACTCTCCCCCCTCGCGTTCTAGCATAAGTCCAATTCTCATTTGTTATATATTTTAACATTTAGAATTTCCAAAAATTGCCTGGTATTTTTTTTATAACGCTCAATTTTTTTGTCAAACATAATCCAAGTGTTGACAGTCCAGATTTTCCAATACTTGATCATTAGCAGTTGATGATCCACAGTGAACGGTCAAGAGTTGACCAATAATAGTGGACGGTCATCACCCATACCATCAAGTTTGGACTGTCAACTCTTGTTGGTCCAAATCCATCAACGCTTGACCATCAACAGTTGATAGTCAACTGTGGGCTAATAATAATCGACTGTCAATAGTGGACCTATAAGATCAGGTCTGTCAAAAGTGGATCCTTAACAGTTGACCATCTATATCCGACCTAGCAACTTCTTGAACGTCAACTTGAATGTTATAAAGGAAAAAACGTTAAGCAAATTTTCAAAATTCTTTCTGTTATTACTTCCTCAGTTTCAGCAGAAGTCCAAATTTTATCTGAACTGACATAGCTTTTAAAAAATCTACGATTTATTTTTAACACCGGGAATTTTGAAAATTGCTTAATCCAACTGTTGATGATCTTGATATTAACAGCCCCGAACAGTTGGCCATCAGTTGATAGTCAACAGTAGACTGTCAAGAGTTCACCACCAATAAAGTATCATCAACACCAGCACCATCAAGATTTGGACTGTCAACTCTTGATAGTCCAAATCCATCAACATTTAATCATCAATAGTTCTTTGTCGATAGAGGACTATTACGATCCCAACTGTCAATAGTTGGCCAACAATATCCGGATTATCAACATCTTGAACGTCATTTTGAATGTTGAGAAAGAAATGCTGAACAAATTTTCAAAATTCTTTGCTATCATATCCCAGGTTCTAGCAGAAGTTCAGATTTCATCTGAAGTGACATGACTTAAAAAAATTCGTGATTTCTTTTCAACATCAAGCATATTGAAAATTACTTTAGCCTCTCTTTCATAACATTCAACTTTTTTGTCGAACATAATCCAATTGTTAACGATCCAGATGTCAACAGCCCAGAACAGATGACCATCATTATTAAGACCACTAACATCCAGGCCATCAAAATCTGAAAAATCCAGAATATCACAGTCCAGATTTTGATGGTCCACTGTTGACAGGTCAACTGTAGAATGCGCTATTAAATATCTTTCGATGTTAATATGAAGGAATAAATATCAGACGTAACCAAAAATGGTCTATGTGGTCTTCAAAGAGGCCAACACAGTTTTTGTTAAAACTCCCTTCCATCCAGCACAGGTCGATTGTCTTTAATAACCTGGTTTTTATTGATAATATTACATCAAAAATCCAGCTATAATTTTCGAAATTGGTTTAGAGATTTGAAGTGAACAGTTGCTTCCCTCTATTTGATAGTCAAATCTTGACAGTCCACATTTGACCATCAACTGTTGGCGGAACTGGACTACTAAGAGTTGTCAGTCCAAATCTTGATGGTCCATTGTTGTTGGTCAACTGCTAATGATCAAGTGTTGTTAACTCTGGACCATCAACATTTGGATTATGTATGAAGAAAAAGTTGAGTGTCATAATAAAAATGCGAAGCAATTTTTCAAAATGCCGTAGCAGGCCAAAGTAAAGAGACATTTTTTTAGGTGACAGGCATTAGATTAAAAACGGGGAAAAATTGTACCATCCATGTTTGAAATATCAAAACATAAAAAGTACTAAGTATATTCATAAAGTTTTTAAAACATCAAAAAATCAAAATCTTTCACCCCCTTTTCACAACAACCGAATTAGGCTATACAATTTTGTCTCACGTTAAAATACAAATTAAAATATTTAGACATTGAGAAGAAGCTTGTGAAAACGAGCAGGTTTGTGACTTAAATGAAGATACAAGTGCATCGAAAGGGAGAGGCATTTCGAATTTTGGCTCTTCAGAAGTCTTTCCCAAGGACAAGTTTGAAGCACACCTTTGATTTTTCATAAAGTTTTTGCCCTCGTTTCGCTCGGGCTTGATTCTATCCCTTTTTTCTGAAGGAAACATTTATAAAATTTCTTTTAGATGATAATTGTAGCCTATATTTTCGTCTTTGATTTTTTTTCGAATTCTGGACAGTTTCAAAAAATATTGTGCCCCTAGCAACAAAATATGTAAGATCGTCGCTGTATCTATTACTTGGTGAGAAATTTATCACTTTAGGTGAAATTGCGTTTTTCCTTAATAATTATAAAGCACAAATAAACTTATTATCAAATAAAATATTTTTTAGTTGGTAGGCTTAGATTTATAGTCACCTGATTGTTGTTCAAATCAATTCTTGCATAATTCATGTTTCCGTTCGGAGCGGGAGTAATTTCATGCAATAACGCAGGTCAAGAAAATTCGCGAATATAAAACTAAATAGATGAATAAGAAAAGACGAGTACAAATTTTTATTCAAAAAGTTGTAAATTAACACGAAGACATCGCGTTGTAATTACATTCATATTGACTTATTTCTGAAATATTATCGTACATATTACAAACAATTCGTGCGATGAAAAAAGGATTAATAACTGTGTATTGCAATGAAAAGATAACAACGAATAAGTAGGTAAAATATTCGTTGAAATTGAGTATTTCAAGTGTTCGATTGTCAGCTTAGCTTAGTGTTGACTGGATGTTTTTCTTGATTAAATTTGTATGTGCGTCATTAAAGTGATGAAATCTATCAAACAGGTTCGAACGACAATGACGAAAATGGTTGGTTTTTATAATGTTTAAAGCTTTCGAAATTATGAAAAATAGGTAATTGCTGGATCATCGATGTTATATCAAGTTTTTTTTTTTACTTTTCTATACGGAGGTAGTGTTCAGAATTCTTTTTTTATATTATCAATTGAATGTTAATTCCGTTCTACTTCGCAGAATACAAACCCTTAATGCTAAATGAGAGCCTATAGAAGAAGCTGTCGTTCTTACGATCATTCGTTTGTCGCTTAAAAACAATTCAAACCTTTTTCTTTTGTGTTATTTTCCTGTAGAATAAGCTAATTCTAAGTTCGAAAAAAATGGGGATCCCTCTGCTGGCCACCTGTTAAAAAAAAAATCATTTGCCCCAACCAAATTCCTCTACAGGTCTGGTATAGTTACCTAATTCGTCAAAGGCCTGCCAATACGGAGGCAGGGGCTGCTAGGGTGATGTATGAGATATCTCTCTCTCTTCAAGCATTCTGGAGTAGTCATGATTGGGTGACAGTTGATAGAAGTAGCGAAAAATAAGAAGTAATGGAAGATTAGATTCAGTTACGGTTTTACTGAACAGTATCTGTGGATTTATGTGCCCAGTGGCCAATTTTTAGGGGTGGAAAGTTTTGCGATTTTTATTTCATTTTCAAATGTTTATAGTCACTTTTTGACCTTTTATACCTAATATTTTGTGAAATTTTCATCCTCACTTCGCTCGAGGTATACATGTTTCAGTTTTCTAAAATATCCTAGGAAATTGAGATCCTTTAACTCCTCTTTCCCCCAACCGAAGTGTACTGTACATGTTTGCCTCGTGTTGAAATACAGATGAAGATATTTAGATATTGAGAGGGGGCTTATGGGAACTAGCTTATATATGAAAATAAAGTCAAGCCCAAGTTAAGAAACTTTTTAGCTTTGCCCCCCCTCGAAGTTTTTCTTAAAAACAAATTTGAAGCAAACAATTTTACGGAATAATTTAATTTCAACATGCACTAAAATTTTATATTTACAGTTACATTATGCGCTAAAACACAGTTTTTTAATCTCCTATTCTTAATATTTCAGAAAAATTTTGTTCTCGGTTCGCTCTGGCGTTGTTCTATCTCTCATTCCTGAAATAAATTCTTTTAAAATTCTTCTCAAAAGATAATTGTTGCATGACGTTTTCGTCCCCTATTTTTTTTTCAAATGGTGGCAAAAAATGTTGTACCTTTAGAGGAAACGATTTTTTATTATTTCAGTTCAATTTTCACCTAATTTCCGACAGTTTTTCTTTTTTTTTTGATCTATTTTCTTCGATTTTCACTCATTTTTATCAAATATTTCCCTTATATTCAATGGTTTTCAACATTTTTTTGAATACTTTCGGTCGACATTTTTTCGTGGTTTTTGAATAATTTTCAACGATTGTCAACAATTTTCAACAATTTTCTTCGTATATTACATCAATTTCTAAATTTTTTTCTACATTGTTTCGTTACTTCGGTCGATTTCCTACATTTTTCAGCTATTATTGTCAATGTTCACTTGTTCTTCAAAAATTTTTTCCAATTTTCGATCAATTTTCGGAATTTTTTGCGATTTTTGTTCATTTTTTATCCAATTTTTATTGATTTTCAACGCTTTATATCATATTCTAGATCAATTTTTAGCTATCTTTCAACATTTTTTCCAAGCTTTTCCATATTTTAGCTCAATTTTCTGCATTTTTCATTTTTTTTTTCGATCAAATTTTTACCCAAATTTCAATGGTTTCAACGATAACTACAAATCAGTTGAACATTCAGCGTCAAATTTTCCTGAGAATTTA
>FIZR01004174.1:0-24120 GCA_900060175.1 Ferrisia virgata
ATGACGTTATTTTGTTCAAAATTCAAATCTTCAACAACCGTTTTCTTGCTTTCTTTTCAGCAAATTTATCAATTATACTAGATAGATTAAGGTTTTGAGATATTCCGGATTCAATGTGCAACATAGCGGTGTTCTGTAACCTATCTTGCGAAACTGTAGAGCGAAGAAAATCCTTAATTCGGTTAAGCGCAGAAAAACTTCTTTCTGCAGAGCAATTAGCTGCAGCTGTACATAATGCTAATCTAAAAATTACGTCGACATAAGGGTATACATTTTCCAGTTTCATCCCAAAAAACCACTGGTACAATTTTAAAATCGAAAAGCCTTGAAGTTCTTTTTTTTCTAATATGTGGGACATGAAATGAAAAAGTTCTTTATCCATATTTTCATCTAAGTCATCAGGGTAGCATTTTTTTTAGAAAAACTGAAATTTCTTTCATTCTATTTAGTGTTATTTCGTTGGCTTCTGAATTTTTTCCCTGTAAATTTTCCGTTAGAAATGAAAATTTTTTGGAAAAATCTTCCAAAATAAAAAAATTATCACTGGTATAGATTTTATTCAATAATGATCACGTTACTTGTTCTCAAAAGTATAAAATTCCACTCGAAAATGTAGTGCTCCTTCTCCCCAGAGTTTGAAGTCATAACAGTACCAGGTTTGCAATACGAGGTCAAATTACGTGCATTCATATAGAAACCAACTCGAAAATGATGATATCAATGAAGGATTTTGCTCCCCCTCCCCCTTGAATACCCCATGAAGATTAGAGTCATATCAGTGCTAAATTCGAAATCATAAGGTCCAATTGCTAACATTTCGATACCATACACGAAAATATTATCAATTTTGGATTTAACCCACCTCGCTCACCCTACCTTTTTGAATTCTGGACTTCGTGTAAAGTTTGGAGTATAGATTGGAAATCATAAGATCAAGGTATCTACATTTCGATATCATACACGAAAATACTGTCAATTGAACTTCCTGTAGAATTGAGAGTCATATCAGTAAAAGATTCAGAATCACAAGGAGAAATTGCACACATTACGATACCTCAACTTTGATAGTTATTAATTTTGGATTTTACTGCCCCGTCTCTCCTGAGTGCGTCACAGAAATTAGAATAATTTTAGTACTAGATTCGAAGTCACAAGGTCAAGTAACCAATACTTCGATATCATACACAAAATATTGTTAAATTTTAATTTTGTCCCCCCCCCCACTGGGCTTCGTATAGAGTGTAAAATCATATTAGTTTCAGATTCAGGATTACAAAGTAAAATTATCTACATTACGATATCTCTCAATCGTATAGTCCTCAATTTTCGATTTTGCCCCCCCCCCGTGATCTTCGGGGATTACAGTAATTTTAGTATCAGATTCGAAATCACAAGGTCAAGTTACCTACATTTCGGTACCGTATAGGAAAATATTGTCAATTTCGGATTTAACCCATCTCCCTTTCTGGATTCCGGACTTCTTGTAAAGGCTGGAGTCCCGGATAGAGCAATATTTCTGCAGTTTTACCCCTCAAAAAATATGTCTCCAGATGTTCTGAATAAATTGTCAATTAATTATAATTAAACATAAAATTTCGTCAAAATTGAGGCAATTGATATTTTTAAGCTCTTAAAAGAATTTCTTATTTTTCCATCTTTTTTGAACCAATTATAACTGAATTTTGTTCATTAATGTGAAAAACTTGTAAGAAAAACATGCGAAAAGTAATACAGGGTTATAGACGCAAAATTGAAATATTGCCCATTGTAAGGAAGTATTTCACAAAAAAATTTCCTTCCTACTTTTTCAGAAAATCGCAACCAAAAAAAAAGGAATCTAATGATGTAAACTTATCAAAAACGATCGATTTGGGTGCAACTAAACAAAATAATTCTATTTCTAAAAAAATTTATAATATATTTTTTCACAATTTTTGAAAATTTTTCAACTTTGATTCAGTTAAATGTTGAATATTTGTTCAAAAACTATTCCGCTTGGCTTGTGAATTGACAATTTTGAGTTGAAAATTGATGGCTTTTTCGGTGGTTTGGTTTTCGTTATCAGTGCAAATAATACGTAGAGGCATTAATTTGGAAATTTATGCACGTACTAATCAGCAATCTACACCTCCAATGACGCAAAACATTTAGGAAAACCGAGTAATACATCAGTTTAATAGATTAGGTACGAGCAAATTTCCTTTTTAAAATTTTTCTACATACGCCTCAATTCGTCAGTAAGCAATTATACAGTAACGTGGAAAGAACATACTGAAAAGTATACCATAGTTAAAAATGTTGGGTAAAATAACAGTAATTTCGGTTTCTTGTGTTTTAATAACACTGATAATTGTTCAGGATGCAGTAAGTATCATTGTTTTTGATCGTGAAAATTTATGCCAATATGATACGAATACATTTATAGTTGTACCTAAAACATGATAAGATACTCAGAATTTTTTTTCATTTAAACTTCATACGTAGAGCAATTTTTTTTATTCAATTTGGCAATTTTTTTTTTGAAAATTATATTTTAAGAATAAATGATAAATCAACTAAAGGCACAAATTTACTCGTAAAATTGGAGCCAAAATACTCCTACTAGTTTGGTACAAATATACGTGTACATTTCACATATGATTTAAATATGGCGTTAAGGAATGGCTTACACGGGGGGGGAGGGGAGAACCCACTTTTCTGTATGTTGGAATGAGATTACTTTTTAGTCAGGGTTTCCCTTTGGAAAACCTTGACTATTACAATCGTTTTGTTTGATATTTTTATATTTTTTTTCCACTTCCCCCAAGGATAAAAATTAATTACTCCGCAACATACCGGTCAAAATTGCTGAAATTTAAAATTTCGCCAAAATTACAGTCCATGGTCCAAATTGGAGAAGGTCTATTTTTAGAAACGGGAGGTAAAAGCAGTTGAAAAATCGAAAAGTGAAAAAGTTTCACTGCCAATCGATAGAAAATCGAAAGAGCTGTAACATATTCAAAAATGAACAGTTTACGTCAATCACAGCTGAAGAAATTGGTCCATTTGGACCATTTTACGAATATTTTGACAATTGCTCTTTTGTACAGGTCGTACTAATTCACCTAGAGGGTTGAAACTCGGTAGGTAGTTGACAGTAGTGTCGAGGGTGTGCATTTGGGGGGGTCTCAACTCGCTATTCCTAACCCATTCCATTACAAGACCAAAAAAAACAACATTTTTTCGACGTTTTCGATTAATTGCTTGCCTCTACAGGTTGCCCTAATTGAGCTGGTGTTTTGAAACTTTGTACACAGGTTTGTGAGATATACAAAGTGTGGTTTTTGGGGGTCTCAACCATTTCTGTCCAAATGAACCCCTACTACAGCCTCAGAAAGAGAATTTTTCCGATTTTTTTGCGAATTTAACGATAAATATGGATAACTGTTAAAAATTTCCATGTAAATCTCTTTTCACCGTCCATTTTTACGCGATGATACTAAAGGTCGGCTATCTATTTAAAAGTGTACCTACGCCTCTTTTCAAATTTATATTCCAATCCATGACAATTTATTATAACGGGAGGAAATACAAGAACATAAAATGTACCTTTCTAAAATATTAAAATTATGTATTCAAAACCTTTACGACGAATTAGGAACGTGAACAACAGGAAAACCTGACTCCGAAACCATCGAAACTCAAAGCTTTTTTTTTAGTTTTTTTATGGAAATACTTGTCGTATAAAAAACACTATTTTAATAGACTTGGAACTTACAAAAATAAAGGGTACAGCGAGGGCTAATGCAAAAAACATTTTTAGAATTTTCAGAAGAGAGAGTGTTGTGTGGAACAGAAAGGAGTAAAAGGTAAAAATTAAAAAAAGGGGAAATTTTTAAAAAAAAATCCCCTTTACAACTCCGAAAAACTCAAAAACAAATGTAAGAAAAAAAATAGAGAAGACTACATAATATCTATTTTTACCTCGAATTAAAAAGAAATGAAAAAAAATGACGACATAGACTAAAATACTGGCTTTTTGTACTTTGAAAAATCAAAAGGATACATCCAGTACGAACACATTAGGACAATAGGTATATCACCAAAAAACAACCCCCCTCCCCCCATTACACTACATAACAAATCACAACCGCATTATATGATCTTACGTTATTTTAAAAAAAAATCAAAAGCGGCCAAAAAAAAAGAGAAAAAATTACTCATGAAAATAAGTAAACGAAAAAACAAACACGTCATCACTCGGTCGGAACATAACTAGAATTAGATTCATAGTTAAATTTTCTTAGAAAATGTCTCAAACTAGACTCGTTCTATTCAAACGAGTCTCATAGCATAAAACATTTGTAATAAATCTTATCGCACCAGTCGAAAACCTGCTTAAAACATTTCAAGGGCCTAACGAAACGTTGTACCAGATTTAAACGCAAGCAACGAACGTTGAAATTTACAGCTTTAGATTTTCGAAAAGATAGGTAACTAAAAAAACGATCAACTATAATGACCAATTGACCTGATAAGGAAAAAAAAATCTACTTGTAAAGAATACACGTTTTTTTCCCCCCGTTAATTTTGGAAATAATTTCAACAGATTGGACAAGGCATAGGAGGAGGCTACGGTGGTTACGGAGGAGGCGGCTGGGGTCCAGGTGGTGGCTATGGATATGGTGGTTACGGAAATGGTGGAGGCGGCCAACCTACCTGTGGCCAACGTGGTTACGGTACCGGTAACATCGTTCCGGGTGGTTACGGTAACGGTGGTTATGGCCGAGGAGTTGGTTACGGTAACGGAGGCACTGGTGCAGGCGTTGGTTACGGTAACGGTGGCGGTACCGGTGCAGGCGTTGGTTACGGTAACGGCGGTTATGGCACAGGCGCTGGTTACGGTGAAGGCGGTGTCATTCCATTCATTGGTTATGGTAATGGAGGATATGGTCCAGCCGGTGGTTTTGGTAATGGTGGTGCTATTCCAGTTGTTATTGACGAAGGTGAGGTTGGTAACGAGCGATGCCCTTGCGAGGAACCATATGCCGATGACATTTTCGATTAATGGTCTATCTTAGTTTTCACGCATCATTTTTTTGTCACCGATTAAATGTACTAGTGTATGATAAGATAAAAACGGTAAATTTATGTGAAACGAGTATTTTGAAATGAATAATGCACTAATTACGACAATAAATTTTTAACGGCATTAAATTTTCAAACGAAAAACTTATTTAAAATTTTTTCACGAATACATAATAAATATGAATTGACACTTCTATCGTAATGGACAGTACACTGGACATGTGGACATGTAATGAGGAAGGACCGAAGAAGGAGCAGTGGGCATCTGGGTATTAGATCTAAAAAAAACACATGCCTCGTATTTTGACCAAACTCGTGTAAGTGATTCACTTCAAGTTAAAAACCCACTAGACAAAATTTTGTGACCCTGGCTCAAAGAGAACCGGAGCTATGGGTCCTCAAAGCCGGATCATTCTCAAAAAAACGGTTTTTTGTTATTTTCACCCTCCCTGTACCGTCCAAATCTCGATCCGGTACCACTTATAAACACCTTCCAAGGGGTTGATAAGTTGCAGATCGTGAAAATCGACATATTTTATTTAAAAAAAAACAATAAAAAAGCTTTTTTCCTCAATAACGGGTCCAAACATTTTTTTCAGAATACAAAAGTGAATTTCAATTAAAATTGGTCAAAATTTTTGCACTGCAGAGCAACCAACTGAAAAATTAATTTTCACGTGTTAAAATCGAAAATTTCTTGATGATTATGGCAATCATCATTTCAACGATCTCTAAACTGTGAAAAAAATTTATATTGAGAATTTCCAACTCGGAGTCAATCACCAACTGAAGTTTGGTCAAAATCCGAGTTATACTTTTTCTTTTGATCCCCCTTATTGGTCATATAGTACATCTGTGATGTTCAATACAACGTCGAAAAATTATTAATTTTTAATCCAAATTACGACAAAACAGACCAGTATAATACTTGCATTTTTTAAAAGAAATTTAAGATTGTCATTTACGTCGATGGTCTGAATAGACTTGGTGAAATAACCGATTAAAAATTTTTCGCATAAGTTATCATCATCATCATCATCATTGAACCTGAATTTTTTCCATCAGGCTTTGGGCTTGTAAGGGTAAAATAAAAAGTATAGCAATGCGTTATTTTTCGGACTGATTTTCGTAAAATATTGAAATTACGTGAATTATGTACATCCTTTCGTGGAATTAAGAAAGCACCAATTCTAAATCAGTGATAAGGATGCAGATTGATTTTGGACTGAATTCTTAAAACGTCCAAATATGCAGATCCGGAACAGCTACTGAATACAAAAGTATACATTTAAACCTCCACGTTCAATTTGAGGCGGAGCTATGCGTGGAGCAAAATTGAAAAACGACCCAAAACCATCCAAAACACAATTTTTTTATTCGGCTTGAAAAATCGAACCTTAAAAAATCAAGGATCTTTAAAATAATACGTCATGTTCCCATTCAACTGAGTCGATTTATGTACTAAGAGCACTCAAATCATCCTACGTAAATTATTGAAGGTTTTAAGCGTCTTGAAATCTCTCCCCCCCCCCCCATCAACAATGAGACATATCAAACGCCTTAAAAATTTTCAAATATTTTTGCTATCTATCCATACCGAATTTTAAAATTCTATCATCATTAGTCCCTTACTCAGCAATAGCCCCGTACTATATTTCATCAATGACCATTGACTACATAAACCTGATGAGACAAAAAGGGTCAAAAACTGAAAAGTTGAGTCGGGGAATGATACAAAATGATATTTGGTAGGTCAAACTGTTGAAAAAATTAATTTATTATGATTTGACAGGTTTTTCTCAGTTACCCCAAAATGCATTTGAACCTTGCAAAATACTAGTTTCACCCCTCCCCCCCAATAAGTTATAATCAACTCGAATGGATCGTTTTGTGTGGAATTTAGAATAGAATAAAATGTAATTGAGCTATTTCAATGGTGAGATCAATATTTGAGGAGAATCATTTCTCACCCCTCCTAATCTTCATAATATCTCGTGAAGGGGGGCATACTTCCCGAATTTCGAGTCTGAAATCGCGATGGAGATTCGCATTTCTCTAGTCCTGCCTTCTAGTACAGGGGAGCAGCACAAAATTTGGGGTTCACACTTTGCAGCACAAAATAGCAAAAATTATTCGCAAATTTTGAGTTCGAAATCTCAGTGTGGAGTGGCGGCTCGCATTTTTACTGCTCCATCGTCTCGTTGAAACGTCAAGAATAGAACCAACATAAAATTTAGGGGTTTGAAAACAAAATAGCACAAAATTCCTCCAGATTTCGAGTGCAAAATTGAATTATGCACGACCAAATGCAGCTAAATTTTTACAATTTTCAAGTTTTTCAAAAACAGAATAAAATTTTTCGCTTAAATGTAGAAGTACTTTGAGCTGCCACTCGCACAAACTCTCACTCATTAAACATTGTAAAATATCAATTGAAAAAAAGTGATACTTTTTTCAGCCTGATTTATGTGAAATATTATAATTATGTGTACCCCCCCAACCCCAGCGAATATCAGCTTCCTCGCTCAGTTTGGAGGGGAGTTATGCAAAAAATAAAAAAAATAAAAAAAATCGACCAAAAAATTACATTTTTAGGGTTTGAGGGGATGCAATGAGGCTCAAAAGTCAAGACCTAGCTCAATTTGGAGGGAAGATGGGGGAGGAACAACCTTTTATTAAGGCTTAAAGAGGGAAAACTCTCATTTCTCCCCTCCTAATTGACCTAAGAGGTTGAATTTTGGATAGGTTATGCAACTTCAGATTGCCGATCAATTGGCTCAAAAAGGAGCAATGTTTGTCCTTTTAGTCCCTCAGCATACTCTTCCCCATGAATTTTGATCCGAGGTCATCCCCATTCCAAAATATCAAACCTGTCGTTAATCGAAGCCTATTTCTCAAATTTTATCGATTTTGGTCAGTATTGAGCTGAGCAGATAATTTTTAGTTTAGGGGAAAAAATAAAAAATAAATATCTGGCATGATCAAAAATGGTTTGAATGGTCTTCTAGGACCCAAAAACGTATTTTGTTGACCCCCCCCCCTCCTTCATCAGACGTAAGTCGAAAGACAGAATTATGCTAAAATATGAAAGCATTAATTTTTCACTCAAAGATCATTATTATTTCGCAATAAATTCGAGATTTTTCGACGTGGAAATAGTGAAATTTTTGCTCATTCGGTATGCATGACATGCTTGATTCTACACCCAAAAACCGTGTTCAAATTTCATCATCTTGATTCCTATACTCTTGCCATTTGTTCTTAAAATTTGATCACTTCCGAGGCTATGATGATTCACAGTTTAAATTTTCCTACGTTCAGTACTGTTCGAATTACGATATCACATTTTTTAAAAATGAAACAAAAATACGAAAAACCCCGAGTGTCGTGATAACTAACTCCGTCCTTCAAATACGAATATTTTGTGTACTGTACGCAAGCCACTGGGTATCATAAATTCGAAAAATAATTATTCGGTATGTTTTTTTCTTACAAATCAGTTCGAAGAATATGTATACTAAGTAAATAAAAATGCGATTTAAGTACACGTGTTTTCATAAATTTGAGCAGCTGATGTTTTCACGATGACGTAAAACCTTGGAAAAATACCTATATGCTTATACTTTATTACGTAATAAATTCATTCTGCGAATAAGCGCTTTTAGAGAATATTTTTCATGCCAACAACAATCGCGAGTCCCGCCATTACATACACATAGACTTGCTATTCCAAGTAACGCAACACTTCAAAATGGCCAGAAAGATAAGAATCGTCTTGATCTTCTACTCAATCATACAATCAGGTATGATCATAAATACGGTGAGTATTTCTCATTATTAAAATTCCCAACCATACGTTTACATATTCGTAGATACGACCGA
The DNA here is from genome assembly GCA_900060175.1 of Ferrisia virgata. Lineage (NCBI taxonomy): Eukaryota > Metazoa > Arthropoda > Insecta > Hemiptera > Pseudococcidae > Ferrisia > Ferrisia virgata. The sequence continues at coordinate 8,950 of FIZR01004174.1, forward strand.
CCTTTTCCTCGCTTCTGTAAAAATTAAAATAATAATTTACCTTCCGGGACATTTTTTATTGTTCAAGCTTGACTGAAAAAAAATGTGTTTACAGCTTACTGCGCCATTAAACGATACAATTAACCAACAATGTGAAGATCATGTCTCAAGTCCTAATGTCACTGCCAGTAGTCCTAATATCACTGCCAATAGTCGTAATGTCACTGCCAATAGTCCTAATGTCACTACAAATAATCCTGAAACTGATATTGATAGCGTTTTGGCTGCCTTCAGAAGAGACGTTTTACGAAGCATAACTGCTGCTTTCTTAGATGGCACTAACATAACTAAAGATGCAGTGGATGGTACAAATTCCATAACCAGAGATTCCCTCAATTTTACTTCCTTGTTGGCAAATATACTTCCAAAGGAAGCTACCGAATGGGTACCGAAGCAGATATTGCCGATGGAAAAGTTATGGCGTAGGATAGCTGATGCATACCTAAACGATAATAATCATTCGTTTTAAATTTCGACTCTATACCATCACCAGGAGGAAAGCAGTTGTGATGCTTCAAAGAAATTTTCAATTTGTTAAATTATATTTTAACATCTAAAATTGCTAAATCGAGTATTTAATGGTGTTTTCAAAAAATATATTTATACCATTTTTAAATACGCTTGTTTTATCGAGGTAAAATTCTATAGAAAAATTTCATTTATTCAAAATGATATAATCCAGTAAATCTAAACTTTTGGTTGGAAAAAAAACTCTCTGGATAACATATTGAAGTTCTCATCGATAGGAGGTGGGCATAGTACACAGGGAGAGGAAGTAACTTCCTCCAAAATTCCGGGGTTTCCATCAAAGCTACGCTTCAATTGCTTCCATAGCACACAAGGCCCAGAGATTTTTTGTTCCACTCCAAATTTTCCACAACTTTTGCATTAAAAATTTTCTCACACAAATTATAGTTGGAGAGTAGGAAGAGTTCAAATATTCTACATAAAGCTCACACCACTCGAAAGTGGTAAAATCAAATCCCAACTCAAATTTTCTTCAAAATTGTATCAAAATGTTGCATTTGATGTAAAAACTTCTCGTCTAAATTTATAATCCCTTAGCGTTACCCATTCTGCATTTATTATGATATTCATGTAAAGATTTGATTTTTGATATCCGGACCCAGGGGCACCAAAATTCTACAAGTTTTGGTGGGTTATGAGTATTGCAGGGTGTTTTACTTTAACCTTCCTTCCCTTACACTAGTGATAGGTCAACTAACGAGAGTTACATGTATAATGGTTGGTATACTCAAAAAATCGAAGGAACTGAGCTACGCTATTTTTGAAGTTTCATTTTCGCCCAAACCTGCCGCTCACTCTGAAAATTCATAACAAAAAAATTAATTATGATAAAAATTCGCAGTTTGCTCTAATACACAGAACATACACTCGAGTATGTGTGGTATAAAAATCAAGAGTGGGGGTGAAAAGGTTCGCAAAATATGACTAAAAGATGAAAATAAATTCAAAAAACATGACTAAAAATTGGTAACTTTTTTAGTTTTTTGGGAATAATGTTTGAAAAAGCTACCTACTATGAGCACCTCATTAAAAAATTATTAAATGAAGGGGCAAGCACTCTTAGGTTGATGGTGTGAGTGGATAGCGCGAGGGTTACATTTATACGGAGAAAAAATATATCAATTGAAAGAAGAAAATTATTAGTAATTTTTGGACAAAAATTCTAATTTTGAAAGCAAGAAAATGAGAGGCAAACAAAACGATTGCTTCACAAGGCAAGTAATATGAATCAGAGACCGTAGTAAAAAGAAAATAAAAAAGTGGCAATGAAGTGGTATGCAAACTGGGACCATATAAGTATAAAAAAAATTTTTTCAAAATTGTCAATTTTTTCAGTGTGTTGCGGATAACTGCTGAAAAAGCTACTATAAGTTCTCCACTAAATGTTTTCAAAATGAGTAGCAGTGCCTTCCCCCCTCTCTATTCCATAGTCAGAGCAGAAACTCTGAAGACTGCTTCCCAGTAGAGAAAAAAAATAATGTTAAACCTTATAAAATGTAAAATGATGGACTTTTAAGATAAATTTCAACATTTCACATTTATTTCTTCATTGGGAAGCAACCTTCAGGGGTTCTGTTCAAATCAGGGAGACGGGGAAGGATGTACACTGCTAGTCATTTTAAAGATTTTTAGTGATGAGCTCATAAGTGATTTTTCAAAAGTTATCCACAAAAAAACTGTAAAAATAGAAAGTTTTCAGCTATTTTTTTTAATACTTTTGTCATCACAGCTTACAAACCATTTCATCCCCACTCTTAAATTTTTTACCGCAGTCTCTCACTCATATTCCTTGCCTTGTGTCGCAACAGTTTCGCTTCTCTCGCATTTACCTTCCAAATTGTAACTTTTTTCCGTTTTGCCCAAAAATGACTAACAATTTTTTTCCTTTGTATAAATGCTACCCTCGGAGTTACCACCTCAACCACTGAGCTGGCGGTGCTCTCCCTTTCATTTTAAAATTTTTCAATGAGGTACTCTTAAGAGCTTTTTCAAAAATTATTCCTAAAAAACTAAAAAAGTTACCAATTTTTAGTCATTTTTTTTGAATTTATTCTATCTTTTTGTCATATTTTACGAACCTTTTCATCCCCACTCTTGATTTTTATACCACACATACACGAGAGTATACACTGTATTTTAGAGCTAATATCAAATTATTGTCTTAATTAATTTTTTTGCTATGAATTTTCAACGTGAGTGGCAGGTTTGGGCAAAAATTAAACTTTAAAAATAGCATAACTCAGTTCCTTCGATTTTTTGGTTATGCTGACCATTATACATGTAAGTCTTATGAGTTGAACTATCACTAGTATAAGGGAAGGGAAGTTAATGTGAAACACCCGCTATAGATATAATCAAGGTACAATTTTCATGAAGATCAGTTCATATTTTTTCTAAGGGTTATTAGGTTATTTCTTTAACTAAAATTTAAAATTTGTCAATTGAGCATGACATGTAGATTATATATTTTCATTAGCTCTTAATACAGCCTAATACTGAGTGCTTTTCATTCCTATACCCTGCATCTATCAATTACTTCCAATTGATCCTACCTGTCCACCTGCGAGCTACACCACAGCCCAGGATCAAAACTTATCTTGATCTTATACTCATCGTCTCGGCGTATACCACTCCCCACCTCTAGCTGTACCACTTCAAAGCTATAAATTTAAATATTTACCAAAAAAAAAAAATTCGCATCGGTTTTCATCTATACACTATACCAAACGTGAAAGATTTTTTTCCCTGTACCGTTCTTATACAAAACAGCAAACGATAAATAAACTTTTACTTTGGCTTCGGGTCAAAAACTTAAAATCAGTATCCAATTTAAGGACATTTAAAAGAAAAAAGAAAAGGCAAGAAGCATAGCGCCGAAAAGATATTTATTTTAAGGAGCACGTTTATAAATCTTGGTACCAGTTAACGTTACACTTAAATAACTGTCAGATAACGTTAACTATATTCAGGGGCGTGTAGATACCAGCACCAGTACAGTACGGAATAGGTACCAAGTAGCCGTACTGGAAGTGTCTTTTTCGATTTCGACTGGCGTTTTTGTACAGTACAAACAATACGTATAAGTAATAGTTCATCGTAATCATTAGAAACACCAGCCAACGTGCTTTTCAAAGTGAAGGTGATTATTGGCAGAGTAAAGCGAACATCGTATATTTTACCAATTTATTGGGTCAATTCGTTGATTTGTGTTTCGAATCGAACGAAAGGGTGGTAACGAAAAGTGAGTGCACAGGGAATGCTACAAAGTAGCAACTTCTTATCTTGAAACGAAAGTAAAAGAATTACGTTTTGTTCAATCAACAACTAATTATAGCGTAAGGTGAAGATTAGAAAGGCTACACAGATAAACCAAGAAGAAAACGTTGCTGTTAACGTTTTATCCAGTATAATTCAGTTTGCGAAAAAAAATTCATCATTAAGAAAGGCGCAACGAAACTCTACTCTAGTAGGCTGGTCTTATAATAAAATTAAATGGAAATTTACAATTTTTGTAATTTAAAGTGTTTTTGATCGAAAATATATTGTGTATTTTTTTAAAAATAAACGAAAAAATTGTTTACCAAATTATGACAACACGGAATCACCTGAACGTTTTTCATTGAACAATTACCCATAAGTACTCCCCCGCCCCATGATTTATGAACGAATTGAGGAAAACCATAAAAAGCGCATCTAAGCAAGGCGATCGAGAGAAACTTTGAGGACAAGCGATAAACAAAGTCTCTGGGACTTGCCTCTCAGCTCAAGACTTATTCTACAGCAAAACCTATACACTTTGTACAGCTCTAACATAATTTGCAATTTCCCAAATATATGTGAGCCAAGTTTTTTTTTTATATTTCAAAAATGAAAAATGCAAAAATACCTGAATCTTTGAAGATGCAAGTTGTGATATTTGAAATTATTCGCTTTGAATCATTACGTCTTCAAGGTTGCAGAACTGCACAAATTAACTTTTTTCCTCGAAAAGAAAATTGTAATTGTTTTATTCATCATTCAAGATACCAAAACAAATCAATTATTTGGCATGGTTGTTTTTGTTAGAATGCGTAAGCAACTCTCCCCCTCGCGCCCCCCGGCTTCTGTATTCAGAATATCTGTATGCAAAATTTCAGAGTAGTACAAAAATTCGAGAAAAATTATAAGAAACCACCGAGAACTGAGTAAAAAAAATTGACAGAAATTCCTAATAAAAACAAAAAATTAATCAAAATTAATGGAAAATTGTTGAAAATTATGAGAAAATTGACCTAAAACATGAAAAAAATCGTTAAAAATCATCAAAATTTGGGCAAAAAATAGAGAAAAATATGTAAAAATGCAGAATATTAATCAATTTATCATAAAGACTATCAATTTTTTACCCAAATTACGATTATTTTTTTACCCAAATTTCGATGATACTTTTTTATGATTTTTGATCAAATTTCTACATTCTTCATACATTTCTGTCAATTTTTTACACAATTTTCGAAGATTTCTAACGTTTTTTTCATAATTTTGACAGTTTTTACTCGTTTTTCAACTTTTTTCGCGATTTTTGAACCATTTTCGATGATTTCAAATGAATTTTTTGGTAATTTTTTGCAGTTTTAACCCAATTTTGTCAAATTTTTACCTAATTTTTAATAATTTTTAACAATTTTTTGTCAATTTTCACTCAATTTTCAACATAGTTTCGAAATTTATGATCAATTTTCTGCATTTTTTCAAGCATTTCTGCCTGCTTTTTACCCAATGTTTGACAATTTTTCAACGATTTTTTTTTCAAATTTTATGTAAATTTGCACCTGGTAATTTTTCGCACTTTTCCTCTTTCTTGCCAAATTTTTATCCAAGTTTCAACGATTTTTAACCAGTTTTTCACATTTCAAGTTGATTTTCACATATTTTTCCATATTTTTTTCGTAATTTTGACATGGATGTGTCTCAAGGCTAGAGTCATTTCGTAAGAGCGCGACGTTTTCGATATGACGTTTTAAATGTAACATTTTTGATGTGACATTCTTAATTTTCGATTAGAAGTTTTTGATCAAAAACTGATTTTTGCACTTCATCTTAAAATGTTGAGCGATGAATACATGGCAATTTAAAAAAATTGAAAAATATAATAGTTAAAAAAATAACAAAAACCAAAAAACAATAAAATTAATAAATTGAAAAATTGAAAAACTTAGAAAGTTGAGCAAATTGAAAGAAAAAGAAGTTTAAGAAATTAAAAAAAAAGCGATACTTCTTTAGTCTGATTTTCATGAAATATTTACAATCATGAGAACTGAAAAAAAAAAAAAAACATTGAGGATAAGAAGGGTTCAATGGGACTAAAAAATAAAAACCCATAAAAGAAGACACATCTACGGAGCTTACTAACTGTACGTACCTAATTTAAAGTTCCTAGCCCAATTTGGAGGGGAGTTATACGAAGAACAAACATTAGAAATTAGAAAAAACGACCAAAAAATCACAAATTTAGGACTATGAGGGAGTGCAATGGGGCTAAACAGTCGGGGCTCCCAAGAGGCACATCTAAGGCCCCCCACTAAATGTACATACGTTATTTCAACTTCCTAGCTCATTTTGGTGGGGTGATAGGGGAGGAACTGCTCTTTTTCAAGGTCAAAAAGAGAAAAACCCCTCATACCTCCCCTACAAATTAACCTAAAAGCTTGATTTTTGGATATGTTATGCAACTTTGGATTACCTATCGATTGAATTAAAGAGGAACAATTTTTTTGTATTTGACCCCTCAGTACTCCCTCCCACAAAATAGGGCAAAATTTAATTTTGACCCAAGGTCATCCCCTCTCATATATATCTAATCCGCTGCCAAACTGAGCCGAATGACCGAATTGGAGCGATTTTGGTTGAAATCAAGCAGAGTAAATGATTTTAATATTCAGAAAGAAAGAAATAAAAATAAATATCTGATATGGCCAAAAATTGTCTTAATGGCCTTCTAGGGCCACAAAAACGAATTTTGTTGGTATCCCCGTCTCCCAACCGCTGTTGGTCGATAGACTGTAATAACCTGGTTTCCGTTGACAATATAACATAGAAAATTGGGCTAAAAATTAAAAAAATTAAAAATTTTATTCGAAATTTTTGTTTAAAAATTTGTGATGAAAAATATAGACACGTTGCATATCCATGATCTAGAATTTTTTCCTGAAAGGGTAAAGTTCCTGAATTTTTAATAAATTTTCTGACAAATTTTTACCCAATTTGTAACAATTTTTTTTTCATAGTTTGTGATAAACTTGGCGCATTTTTTTCACAAATTTCTGTCGATTTTCTACCCGATTTACAATGTCAACTTTGAATAGCCATTAATTACTGAAAAAAATTCAAATTCAAATAAAGATAAAAGACCGCGTACAAAAAAATGAGAAAAAAAATCAAAGTTTGAGAATTATTCAAACATAATTCCTTTTACAGTTCTACTTCTACTCACACTTCTATAATTCTACACATTATACTTATGTACACCCACTGCTAACTTTGTTATGAACACATGACCCGTTTTGAACTTTCAGAATATCCGCCAAAAAAAAAAATACACCTATTCACTAATAAGTTTTCACTGGGAAAACTTATTTATCGTACACATAGTACGTCGATTCGATTGGTCGATAAGGCACATTACCTGATACATTTTCTATATAAAATGTACATACTACAATTGATTAAGCCTCAAGTGTTGACACAAAGCCTTCATTTACCTACCCTACCGTACCGCGCCACTCCCCACCATCGAATGAACATTCATCGGGTTAGTAAACTGTAGAAAATTTTGCGGAACCTCGTCTTTTAAAAATTTTAAATTACAATACAAACAAAACGAAAATAGCGGAGAAATTTTGGCCTTTTGTTGAAAGAACCATCGGTACAGTTTTTCTTTTATACATACTATACGTCTTTATCTCAAAAGGAGAATGAACTCCTTTGGGGAAACACCACCTCGATGTTCATTTCGCAGCGATAATAATATTACGAATTCGCCTTTAAAAAAGAAAAGGCCTTTTCATACTAACAATACGATTTACACGTATTTTTTTTTTTTTTTTTAGACAAAAAAACGCAACTACGTTGGTTGGTTGGTTAGTATATGATAAATACTTGTAAGCTCGCGCAATAGCTAGTCGAATTTATAATACAATACAATTTGAAAATATTTTTCCATTACATTACCTATTTATTATAAGGTTTCGTTTGATCCACGACATGGTCACAAACTATTACGATAGGTTTGTAGGTAAAGCAGGAAGGGGCGGTCATTGATCTGTTACAAAACACACACACACACACACACGCACACGTAGATAGAGAAAAAAAGTAAAATAAAGAAGAGAACACTTCGAAATGGGTAATTACCATTACACGTAGCTCGTAAATTTGAAAATTTCGTCGAGAAAAAGAACAAACTCTTTTCGAAGGTAAAAAAAAAAAAAAAAAGGAGAGAGAAGAGAGAAGGAAACGTAGTAGTTATTTCAATTAAACCCGCCTACATGATCGGTGCGTCGATTTTTAATTCATCTCGCCGAAAGAATTGGATAAGTTTTTCAAAAAGCAAAGTTCAATACCTTTTGCATAAATAAATTTCCCGTCGTTGTCTTCCTCGTAAAGAAAAAGCGAAAGAAAGCGACGACGAAGTGAAGCGAAGAGTAACAGAGAGAATACTAATTAAAAGAAAAATGGTCTGATAATCGTCCTTCAGGATGACTCGTCGATCCGCTCGAACCTATTTTGAAAACACGAACGAGCTAAGAAAGATGGATGAAGTGAGAAACACAGAAAGATTGAGCAAGACGACGACATAGGTGTGCGTAGACTACACGCCGCATCATCATGTTTAAGAAATAGCATCGTCGTCGTCGTCGTCATCATCATCATCATCATCATCATCATCATCATCAACAACAACATCAGAAAAAGTATAAGAAGAATAAGGATAGCGAAAATAACACAGATTCGAGCTAGGTACATGTAAATGTTGGTGCGCGTATTCTGATAGAATACGTATGCAATTTGAGGAGTCTGGAGTCGGGGGGAAAGCGAGGGTCGGGGGGTGCGGTGGTACAACGGCTGCGTTATCTTTTCTCGTGTTTATCATTCGGTCGTAGGTGCTCGGCGCGGCTCGTTTCAACTCCGCAGCTCAGTAGCCTTTTCGACATTCGCGCCAAATCTACTGGGGAATTCGCGTTCGTAAAAAGGCGCCTCGCGAATCGCAATCGCGTAATTTTTATACTCGTAAATTTTTATACCGAATATTTTGCATTTTATTTTTACACCATATTTTCGATCATTTATTTTATAAGTATTTTTTTTTTTTTTTACGTACGTAGTTGAAAAGAAGAGAACGAAAAAAAAAATGACGATGTAAAAATTTTACGTTAATTTTATTATTATATAACTCAATTCGGCTGTCATGTTAATATAATACTCGATAACGTCTAAAATAATACTGCGAATCGTACAATAACGAGATTTGTTTCGTCCCAATGATGGATTATCTATTCATCGGCGGTGGTGGTAGTAGTAGTAGTAGTAGTGGTGGTAGCGTCGGTGTAACGCCACAACGAATGGAAAATTTATCCGATCGTAATTGTCGCGAAAATTGTTCCAGAAACGCGGACGATTCTCCAGAGGACATTTTATTATTCGCCGGCTACTCAACGGCGTTACTTCAATTCGCCGCCATGTGCTGTTTGTTGTTCATGATCGTCGGCATATTGGGTAATTTGATAACCATCGTCGCTCTTCTGGGATGTAAAAAGGTAAGCTGAGCTTTTTTTTTTTTACTATCCTCTTCCTTTTTACATTCCATTGATTCCAGATGCTTTGTTTTAGAGGGTAATTTTTTTCCTCTCCGCTGTCTTACTCATCTAAATTTGGCCGATGAAAATTCGTTGGTACTCGTTCGATTGTAAATAATACGAAAGTGTACAGGATATTGCGTGAAAAATTTACCAAATTTTGATTCACCGTGAGGGACACGTGTGATGATGGTAACCTATCGACCTCATTTGTAAGGGTAGCAATTTTGTTGAAATTACCCAACGATTAAAAATTTTTTTAGCCTGCAACGTGATACAATTTTTCTTATACGAGGAAAAAGGGTCTAGGGTCTATGAAAAAATTTGTTCGTCGTTATAATTTAATGAGATACTTACGAAGGGAAAAAAATGGAAAATTAATTTTTTCAGGTAGATGAGCTGACTTTGAAAAACGTGGACAAATTTTTTTGACACAAAATTTATAACTTTAAACTCAATTTGAAAAGATAATTCTTTACTGCAAAAAAAAAATTCGACCATAACCGTACGTGCCATGATTGTCAAGACCGATTTAACAAGTGGTTCGCCTTTCAATTTTTTTTGAAAATTTCGAGGGGGGGGGGTAAAAAAATTTCCCAAAAGAAAATAATATTGCTTTTATTCGACTGTAAATTTTCCAATATTTTAGTCAAAATGGCTCTAGTATAGATCACAATGTTATCATTAAAAAAAAAAAATTATCATATAAAAAGCCATTTTATATCTACTCAGATTTCATTTATACATCAAAGACATAATACTTACGTATTTTTGGAAAAAATCGATAATTTTTTTTGTTGAAAAAATGTCATTTCTATCGAAGGCAGTTCTATTATTCTAAAGATATCGAGTACAATAGAATCATTAAGTAATGAAAAATTATAACTTTAATGGAAAATGAAAATCCATGGCCTTTCAAAAAAAGTCAATTTTGTGATGATTTTTAGCACAGGAACAATATCCGGCTTCGAAGGGGAGGAGAGGGTTTATTTGTTGGAAAATTTCTCCGAAATTAAAAAAAAATACATAGCCCGAGCGAAACGAGGGCGAAAATTTTGTAAAATTTTGAAGGTTAAAGGTTGAAAAATTGGTATTTTGACGAATTTCTAAGCTCTAAATACAAAATTTTACTATTTTTTTTCGTGAAAAAATGAACTTCACGTGAAAAAAATCATACTGCAGAAGGGATTTGGTGCCCCTCTACCCGCTTTTACGCCACTAACGATTTTCACGACCCTTTCAAAAAATCGCTTTTCAAAATAAAAACATCATTTTTATAATTTTACCAATTCCACAATTTCGGTGCACTTTTAAAATCATTTTACTACTATTTTCTCTTATCTTCATCAATATTGGGAGTTCGTTCAATGTTACGTTAATGATTTTTCTAAATAACTCGATGGGGGGGAGGGGGGTCGATGGTCAACGTTGGATGAATAGTTTAAGTTTCAACCTCTTAGTCTGGGCAAGTTCGAAAAATGCTAAAAAAATGCTGAAAAATTCACTCTTTTAGTGTTTTTTGGTGGGTACAATGAAACTGAAAAGTTGAAACATCTTCCCCTCCCCCTCCTTCGAAAGACATATCTAGTATGTTTAATAAAAGCACGTACAAAATTTCAGCTCGATGGCTCAACTTTGGACGAAGATACAAGCAGAACAAACTTTTTTCAAGGTCAATGTATAGAAAAACACTCATATCTTCTATCTGAATTAAGATAGGAAGCTGATTTTTAGATATGTAACACAACTTTCGATTCTGCATTGATCGGTGTAAAAATAAATCAGTATCATTCCCGCTCATACATATCGAATCCGCCTTCAATTTAAACTGATTGACCAAATTTGAGCGATTTTGGTCCGCATCGAAACGAGTAACGGTTTCCTAGCATTTTAAATTTAAACACAGGAATTTTGCGCGAACGACATACTCTTCCAACTTTTTTATCAACTAGTTTAATCTGAAAAGGACTAAAAAATGATCCCCTTTTTTCGGAATCTTTGATTTTAAACCAAGTTGTTGACTCATCAAAAAGGTGAAAAAAAATCCAAGCTCGCATCAAGTGCAACGCCGAGTCGAAGGACTCTCTCATAAGTTGTATTGCACGTTGAAAACGCCATAAGAAAAATTTCAGCCAAATTGATCAACATCAACTCGTGCCTTTAATTATTTCAAATTTACATGAGGTTTCACGCAAAATATGATGCATCAAAATGGGCATAACCTAATATTCAATTCATTTGGACTATAAAAAATTTGTTTTAACGCCCTCAAAAAGGTTTTCATGGCGATGTGATTTCTATTGTGCAGGAATGGAGCCCCCTAAATCGATTGTAGGTGCTTAAATGTACGTATTTTTTGCATCTTTTAAGGTGAAAACAAGCCAAGTTCTATTAGATTGTTCAAAAACTAGTCATAATGTCCAAATTTTTGATTTTTTTCGAAAATCGAGGGGGGGCTGTGGTGAAAAAAATGTTGTGAAATTAGGTCAAATGAACGTGGTAAAAATTTGGGATCTCGAACTTGCCTTTTACCCCCCACCCCCTTCATTTGAAATTTCAAAATTTATACACTGAATCCAAAAAATTCATTTTTCGACGTTTTTGTAATTAAGGTGTCATAATAGACCATATGAGGACAAAAAAAATTTTCGCAATTTTTTTGATTTTCAAGGGGTTTCAAAATCCTAATTAAAAATGGAAAAAATCATTAATTTTGATTTTTTTTTAATTTTTAAATATGATTTTTAAACATGATGTTCAAACCCACGAAAATCTAAAAAAATCGTGAAAACTTTTTTATGGCCCATGTGGTCTGCTATAACACAGTAATAACAAAAAAGTCGAAAAACGAATTTTTGAAATTTTAAATTAAGGGGAGAAGAGGAGTGAAGGTCAAGTTGAAGACCCGAAATTTTATACTTCGTTCATTTGACGTCATTTCACAATTTTTTTCACTATCCCTCTCCAGCTTATGAAAAAAACTCTAAAATTGAAACGCCCTGATGTTCATCGCCCAATTTTGCTACATCCCCTAACCCCATTTAAATCCCACAACAATTTGAAAATCCTGAATCCTGAGGCACTGGTCAAAAATTATAAATTGACTCAAAATATCGGATTTCTTCTTTTGGGACCTGTTATAACTTATACAAAAAAAAATTTAGCATTTCATTTCAATGGAACCTGAAAAGTATTCCCAATTCTTTTCAAGATTAGTAAAAGCTACAAGAAGGTTTATAAAAAAGAATTTTTGGGTGAAAAAAGATTCTTTCGAACGATGTGAAATTTTTACAATATTTTCATTTCAAGTCTGCACAGTATGACCGATTTTCAGGAGTAAAAAAAACAGAATTTGTTTTGCTTATAGAATGGATTTTACTGTAACTAATTTTCTTCAAAGAGCATAACCGGATGAAAAAGGACGAATTTGACCTTGGCCAAACTATCAAGCAAAGTTGCTCACTATGATCTGAAAACTGGATGGTAAAAATTTTTAAATAGTCAAAAAAATTCGAAAAAATTTCCACAAATGGCCCTTAATATGTTCCATCGTCTCTGCAAGTTTAAAAAATTTCGGTATAAAATTATAGAATAAAAAATTCATCAGGTAGATTCGTATTTCGAACACATTTAGGAAGATTTTGGTAGATAGGGGTGAGGTAGAGGACCAAAATCTTCACGAGTGAGTTTTTACACCATTGGAATAGGAACTAACTTCCCTTTAGATAGTTTGAAAATCCCAACCAAGGAATGAATCACCTCTTCGTCTTCTTCTTATCCAGCTATGCTCTTTAAGAGCAACTGAGAAATAAAAAAATTATATTCGTTTTATGTCCATATTTTGCACCTTATAATATTGAAATTTCGCTAAAAATAAACTGAAATCGAAATTTTCCCCACACATTTGTGAGATTTATCCCTGCTAAAAATAAACGCGAATAAAATTTTTTTTAGACCATTTGTTATAGAATTTAACTAGTAAAAAATTCCTTCCTATAAAAATTTTTCTATAGCTTTTACCGTTTCTAGAAAAAAAAAAACTTTTTAAACTTTTCATCTCTCACAAAACGCAATGTTAAAAATTTAAATTTGTCCAGTTTTCAAATACCTACTGAATAAAACCACTCTTGCCTGCTTCGAGCCTCAAAAATTTATTCAACTTTTATTCGCAAAACTATTACTACCGTAAATGTCTAAAATAAGACTACTTCATTTGTTGGGAGGTCAAAGTAGAAGGTACCCAACCTACCTACCATCGAATCATTTCAGCTTGTTCCATATTCTATACCTACTCGTAATTTTCAAACAGCTACCTCAACGAATTTAAAGAAGGAAAGAGCAACACGTTCCAGTAAAATATCTCATAGCTCGAGAGGATGTTTCAAGGTACACCGAAACCAACAACTATAACCATACTTGCTATAAAAGCTGGAATTTGAAAAATCTCCCCTAGTTAAAATTTTCCAATTCCTACGCTCACCACAACTCGTACCATGTATACTTTTGGTTAGGTATATGTACTACTACAAGTACCAACGTGTATCGTTTGTCGTCGTAGGTGGGTGGTGGGGTATTTTCGTTGTCCTAAAATGACACGCACATGTCAAAGGCATGCAAAAGGTTTTCGACCTTATATCTGGCCAATACAATGGGACGGTAGCTGGCCATAACTCCGCGTGCACATCGTCAAAATCAGCCGTAACAATTTTAATTTCCAAAAAACAGGAAATCTCGTGAGCTACAATACCACGCGATAAAAAAAAAAGAAAACGACGAAAATCGCGCTTATTTAAAATCCATCGTCCACCTCGTAAACCGTAATAAAATGACGAGCGAGAGCTGGACATGGACATGGACGGACGGACGGACGAAAGGAAAAAAACTACATACGTACGAGAAAAATAAAATAAAAACATGGCGAAAAAGATCGCGAAACGGGTACCATGTACCGCTCTCTGCATCAAGAAGATAAATTACGGCGCAGAAAAAAAATATAAAAAATGTTACCATCTTAACGTATTAGTTTTATATTCGCGAGGATGAGCGATTACGAGGTCTTTTTTTCCTTTTTCTTCCTTTTCTTCTTCTTTACTCTCGGTACGTTTAGTTGGCTCGTATATACGACTGCGACTTTAGCTGACTGACCCGATACGATACGAAGCGATGGTCCCTCCTTGGAGGATTTTTTTGAATACAATATCAACGGATAGGAATATAGACGATGTGTTGGCAATTGGCATCATATATCGTGTGATGATATAAGTTAAGTAATACAAACAAACAGTGAAATTTTATTCGGTTATGTTTTCCAATTGAATAGAAAGCTCTTCGTTTTCAGCACACAATACGTAGTACTTATCACATTTATGAAAAAAAAAAAAAAAAAAAAAAAAAAAAAAAGTACACTCCTACTCCTTACAGAGCATCGCATAGCGTAGCATAGCACGAAACGAAAAACACGACCAAATCCGCCAGAAAAATAACATCGTATTTTTCTCCCTCAATTTGTAATACTCTTCCTCATCTGTTATTAAACTTAACGTTACGTTGTTGGTATTTCGACTTCATCTACATTTAACCTAACCCCAGCACCCAATCCCACTACGAAATTCATTAATTACGCGTTAATGATCCGGTCGAGTGAATTTTTTTACGAAATTCAACAGTCCTTACGTTCTTCCGAAAAATAATCCTAAATACAAATTCACGCCGAGTTAATTTTTATTTTTCCATTTTTCTTTTTTTTTTTTTTTTTTTTTTCAACACGGTT
>FIZR01004174.1:24136-53576 GCA_900060175.1 Ferrisia virgata
ATTTAATTTTTTTTTTTCCATTTTTTTTTTTTTTTTTTTTTTTTTTTTTCAACACGGTTATACATAAAACTATATGGCGAAAGTTGTAACGAGCTTTAAAACACCCTCGAGCTCGGGCTCCGCTCGTCACGACGACCAATTATTTTTTTAAGCTCGTAAAAAATTATAAACAAGATCTGCTTTCTGCTTCGCTCGGTTTTCTCTGTTCTAATTATTATTATTATTATTATTATTTTCGCGAATACGCGAAAAATACAGCTTCCACGAGACGAAAATTGGGGTGCGAATTTTATCGTATCGAAGTTGAATGGTAAATAAACGTAACTGACTGGAACGACGAAATGAAATATACGAGACTATATTAAGTATCTGTATCACTCGAATATTGAATACAAACATGGCTGAATTATAATATTCTCAGAAATAAGATACGTATTTCGAAGCAGTTTTGCTCTCATCCGAACATGTTCCTCGCGTTCGGTTATATTTTTATTAAATTTTTTTCGCATATTTTACCCAGCTCAATACTGACCTAAATCGATAAAATTTGGGAAATAGGTTACGATTGGCGGCAGATTTAATATTCTGGAGTTGGGACGACCTTGGGTCAAAATTCAGTCGTACCCTAGTTTGGAGGAGGGGAGTGCTGAAGAGCTCACATTGCAAAAATCATTTTGTTTCGAACCAATCGATAGAAATTCCATAGCTGCACAACATATCCAAAAATCAGCCTCTTAGGTCTATTAGGAGGGGAGATATGAGGTCCCCTCCCATTTTGACCTTAAAAAAGGTCTGTTCATCTCCTATCTCTACTCTAAATTGAGCTAGAAAGTTGAATTTTAGTATGTAGACTTGATACGAGTCAGAGATATGCCTTTTGGGGGGGGGGGTTCCACTTTTTAGACCCATTGTGCCTCCGTACGGTTCCAAAAATTTATTTTTTTCGTGGGGTTTTCTTATTTTTTGAGTTTGTTTCGTACATAACTCCCCTCCAAATTAAGCTAAGGAAGTTGAAATGTGGTTTGTAGATTAAGTAAGGGTCCTAGATGTGCCTTTCGGTAGTTTACACTCCCCCCTACTCTTTGCCATTGATTAGGAAAAAAGCTTCGTAAAGTGATGATTTTTTTTCAGTTCTCATAATTATAATATTTCACGAAAATTAGGCTGATGCTTTTTTATGTATTCAAGTACAATAAATCCTGACCACAAATTTGAGTTCATCGATTTCAAAAAAAAAAAAAAATCATAAATCACTAGAAAAGTTGTGTAAAAGTGGTGTAAAATAAGCAGAACAAATTTTTAAAGAATTGAACAAAAAAAGCGAATAAAAATAAATAAAGATACAAAAAATTAATTAAAACTAACGGAAAAGTGTTGAAAATTGAAATAAAACGAAAAAAAAGACAAAAAAATTCAATAAGTCACGAAATATTGAAAAAAATTCGACTTTACAAAATCATAATGAAAAATTATTAAAAAAACAAGCAAATATAGAAAATTGATAAAAATTTGTAAAAGTGCAAAAAATTTTATCAAAATTTACGAAAAAGTGTTGAAAAAATTTTACGTAAAACGTAATAAGTAACGAAAAATCGTGAAAACCAAAATAATTTACATAACATAAGAGAAAAATTCGGTGAAAAATTGTTGAAAAGTAAGTAAATGAATTAAACAAAAAAAAGTTCAAAAAATTTACCAAAATTCGCGAAAAAGTGTTCTTAAACAGAAAATTTTTCGTAAAATATGAGAATACATTTCTAGAAGTAGTTAATCATGGTATGAAAATTTCGCACAAAACTATAAAAGTGCAAAAAAATTACAAAAAGTTAAGATAATTCGCTGAAAAACAGGAAGAATTACGAAAAGTTCGAGAAAAAAATAAGAAAAAATTATTAAAAGCATAACAAAAAGTTGACAATAATGCGCAAAAGCACATAAAATTTAATAAAATTCAACAAATGTCACGAAAAATTTGTAAAAAAATGCAACAAAAAATGTTGAAGAATATAAAAATTTACGTAAAAT
The DNA here is from genome assembly GCA_900060175.1 of Ferrisia virgata. Lineage (NCBI taxonomy): Eukaryota > Metazoa > Arthropoda > Insecta > Hemiptera > Pseudococcidae > Ferrisia > Ferrisia virgata. Next base: position 26,162 of record FIZR01004174.1, read on the forward strand.
GAGAGGAAAAAATTGTAACAAATTTTTGAAAAGTAATTAAACGAATTTTATCAAAAAAAAAGGTGCAAAAATTTACCAAGTTCACGGAAAAAATGATCCAAAATTTGAAAATTTACGTAAAATATGAAAATACGCCCTTAAAAATTACTGAAAATAGGAACGAGAATTTGGTAAAAAGCTGTCCAAAAAACCACATATTTGAGGCTGTGAAGGAGTGAAATGAGGCTGAAAAGTCGAAACTCCGAAAAGGCACATCTAGAACTCCTACTACACGTACACACCTATTTTTAAGTTCCTAGCTGAATTAGGAGGGGAGCTATGCGAGGAAAAAACTGAAAAAACCACTTTTTTGGGACTGTTAGGGTACAATGGCGTTGAAAAGTTGGAACTCCCAAAAGGCACATCTAGGGCCTGACCCAAATGTACATACGTAATTTCAACTTCGTCGCTCAATTTGGTGGGAAGATAGGGAAAGAACAGCCCTTTTTCAAGTTCAAAAAGAAGCCAAACTCCATACCTCCCCTTCTAATTGACTTGTGAGGTTGATTTTGTGGATATGTTACACAACTTTTGATTCCCTATCAATTGGTTTAGAAAGGGGTAATTTTTGCCTATCTACCCCTCAGCCACCTCCCTCCCTCTTCCTAAACTCATCCGATTGAGTTGATTGAAGCGATTTTAGTCGGTATCGAGCGGAGTAAATGAATCTAACATGGCTGAAAATTATCTTAATTGTCTTCTAGGACCCCAAAACGGATTTTGTTAATATTCACAACCTCGCCCCCGCATCCATCCACTGATGATCGATGGACTGTAATAGCCTGGTTTTCATTGACAATATGACATAGTAAATCAGACTAATTACGTAACTTTAAGGTGCATTTTTGGCACTGAATTCAGATAAAATCGCCAAAATTTTAATAAAACACATTTTTACGCATTTATAATAAATATAACAACTATTCAGCCATCGTTTTTGAAGAAAAATAGAAAATCTTGCGCGGAAAAATTTTTCAGGCGTTAAGAATTTAGAAATGAAATTTTTCATTTTTCTTATTTTTGAGCAGAATATATCTAAAATTGACATTTATTAATTACGTTTTTCTCGTAATAAGCGAATAAATTGTAAATTAAACGAATTAATCGAATTCAATTTTATGTTATTTTTATATCCTATTTATCAGGGATAAATCACAAAAATATTTTCGTAATTTCGAATTATAGGGGAATTTCGCGTGCAATATTCACTATTGGTAACGCTGAATATCATCATTACGGCCAACAATAATAACAATAAAGCTAAAAACGTTATGATTTTCATATATTAATTAACCTGTACTCCAAGATTTACTCGAGTCAAAATTTGTTTCTTTAATAACTTACACACACACACACTCGAACGGAATTTTCGAGAAAAATAATTACTACACCAGACTAGTTTTGAATTTCTCACAACCGGCTAAAAAGCTACATTCTATCAGATATACGTTCACAGTATTAGCATTATTTAACTTCATATAAATCCAGCTCAAGATATTTTCGGAAAAAAAAAAATAAAAAAAATACGAATATTTTTCGTTTTATGCAACAATCTTATACGTTATTTATGACAAACGGTGGAAGGTAGAGAGACCTACCAGGTACAAGATAAGTATATCCGAACGTAATAAGCTATTCGTAAATTTTACTCGCAGCTCAAAAACCTACTATCTCTGAAATAGAGTGTACGCGAGCACAAAATACGCTATATACTCGTACATATTCACGACGACGAGCTAGATGCATGGCTCTTATTGGATACGAGCTACGAGGTAGTACTTGTAAATTTAATATTATTCCAGCCGCTAAACGTACATGTAAGGTAACTTGTACATTTACACGATACGATGTGAATTTTCCTGCATCGAATCTTTCCACCTTATAGGTACCTACCTAACTACTATACCTATAGCTATGTAGGAAAAAAGCTCAACTTATCAACTATGTATATATATATACGTAGGATAGGTATTTTTCCGCTTTCGTTGTAGCGAAAAACATTACCACGCGTTCGCGCCTCGCGGTCACGTCATTAATAAAAATTCACTCTTCTTAGCGTGTGACAAGCGCTAAGGAATTTTCACGACGCCGGCGACAATTTTCGAACGTGTAAAGCGAAAAGCGATATTGGAATTTACGCCGCTACCGAGCCCATTTTTCCCCCTTTCGCCAAAATAAACCAACAACGCGTACCTAAGTATAACCTAAAAAAGAACATTGTGTTCCCACACAGATGAATAAATTTTCTAAATTTAAACGCTATTTTCAGCAGGTAGGTAGCGAACGACTCGTAGGTAGGCATAGGTAGGTATAACAAGGTACCGCGGTACATAATCGAAAAAAAAAACAAAATAAAAAAAACAACACGATTCGAATAACCGATGATTTCTTTCTTTTCTAAAAATAGCAACTGAAGTATAATTCGACTGAAAAAAAAATCATCATTCGTCGAGATTTAAAATTCGAATATTATATTTTTCCGAATTATAATATTTCTGGAATTTATCTAAAGTACCAACGAACAACCAAGTTGAAAATATTACTTACGAAAATAATAACCTCGAACTGCGAAAAAAAAAAAAAAATTTCTAAAACATCGAAATTGAAATAAAAAATACAAAAATCTGAATTAACCGACAAAAGTGAAATACGAACCAATTTAGAGAAAGAAATTGCGTGGGAATTAAGTGAACGAAGAACGATACATTTTTGAACGAATTACCTACCCTGCTGTCGACGCGACGCGACGTTTGTAATTTAATAACGAAAAAAATTTTATTTTAAGAAGCAAAAAGAGATTGTTTTCTTCAATGAGAGCAGTAAAGGCATGAAAAAATTGAATTAACGTAAAATACGCCATTTTCACTTTAAAATTTTGAAAGCACTGAAATGAAGTGAACGAGTAGAATTTACGTACCTTCATTATACGTAATTGGGAATTTATCAAAATTTTACTAATGTTTATAATCAAATAATAAAATTTTTAACGATTGAAAATTTTTTTTTTTTTAAATTATACCCCGACTTCTCCCCAGCATCTTCAGTTCATTTCTGTAATCATAGGTGAAGATGGGTAAGGAGGGAAGGGGATCTTTTCAAGAAAATTTGTAAAATTTCATTTCTGGATTTTTCACACTTTCGCCCTTACTACGCTCTGTCCATTCCAAATACATTAGCATTAAAACGTATTTTTTTTAATATAAATAAAAGCGGAGGGCTTTCTAGCCCTCCTCCACCAATTGTGACCTATCTCCCTATCTCTGCATTAGATTGTAATTTAAGATCCCAAAAAAAACTACGTTTTTTACATAGTTTTACGTCGTATTCAATTGTTGAATAAATTTTAGCTCCCATTTCATTACTCGAAAAAATGTTGGGATCTTTTCTAAATGAAATTTCTAGTTTTGTTGCTGTCTTTCGAAGTCAATATTATTCTCCTTTGACCATAAAAATGAATTTTTTATCAGAACACATATACAACTCAGGATTAAAATTTGAACAGATCAAAAAATTACGGCAGGAAGAGGTAGAAAAGTTGTAACACTCGTTGATTCTCTGGCACAAAACATTTTTTTAAAAAATATAATTTTCACAAAAGGAGAAAGAAGAAAACCTCTGGGTATTAACTTTAATGAGTTTTTGTGTTTTTGTCCTTTTCACCCCAAATTATCTCGAATTGTTGAGAAAGATTTTTTTTGTACTTTACTCTCCTGCGTAAGAGTTCATGGAATTTTTTTAGCTTTATTTTGTGTGTCATATTGTCAATGAAAACCAGACCATCGCACACTATCTTATTACGACGGAAGGGAAAGGGGGAATATCAACGAAATCTGTTTCGGGATCCTAGAGGACCATTGAGGCCATTTTTGGCGAAGTCAGATATTTATTAATATTAAAAAAAATCTGTTTTCCGAAACTAAAAATCATTTGCTCAGCTTGATACCGACCAATATCGACCAACTTTAAGCAGTAAACTTGGATTAGTGTCAGATTTCATGTTTTTCAGTGGAGATGACCTTGGGTCAAAATTAAATTATGTTCCAATTTGGAGAAGGGGGTGCTGTGAGACTAAAATGCAGAAAAAATACCTGTTTTTAAAATCAATCAGCAAAAAATCAAAATTTGTACAACATATCCAAAAATCAGCCTCCCGGGTCAATTAGAAGGGGAGATATGGCAGGTTTCCCTTTTTTTGACCTTTAAAACAGACATCTTCCCTTCAAATTTAGCTGAGTAGTTGAAATTTGATATATAAACTTAGTACGGGCCATAAATGCGCTTTTTGAGGGTTTTGACTTTTCAGACCTATTGCGCCTCACACAGTTCCAAAAAAGAGGGTATTTGGCCGAATTTTCTTATTTTTTGAGTTTATCCCACGCATATCTCACCACCAAATTCAGCTAAGGGGTTGAAATTTAGGATGTAGGGGTTGTAGATATGTCTTTTGGTGGTTTCAACTTTTCATTCTCCTTGCACTTCCTCAAAGCCCCGCAAAATTGTTTTTTTAGTAGGTAGGCTTTTCTCATAGGTTCAAAAAACAATACATTGCAATGTTTTTTTTCCCAATTACATAGCATCGTAATGAGTTGATTTTTCAACCACGCCATCAATCAAAGCCTACTGATCGAGTTTAAGTAGATTGCATTACATTAAGTGTGGGGGAGGGGGCAAATAAAAATTATAAAATATCCGACATTTTGTTCATCTATCCTTCCTTTATCCACTGAAGGTCGATACTTCGTAATGATCTGTTTTTAGTCTGATTTTCCATGTCATATTGTCAATCGAAGACCAAGCTAGTACAGTGTATCGATCTACGGCGAATGAGGGAAGGAAGGATATGAATAAAATCCATTTTGAGGTCCTAGGAGATTATTATGACCGCTTTTGGCCACGTCAAATATTCATTCTGATTTTTTTCCTCAAAGACTAAAATCATTTACTCCGCTCAACACTGACCAAAATCGCTTTAATTCGGTAAATAGGCTCAGTTTACCAGCAGATTAGAGATATATAAGTGGGGACGACTTTGGGTAAAAATTCAGTTATGCCCAAATTTGAGGGACTGGGTGTGGAGGGGCTAAAATTACAAAAATTATTCCTAATTGAGACAATCGACAGACAACCCAATGTTGTACAACATATCCAAAAATCAGTCTCCTAAGTCAAATAGGAGGGAAGATATGAGGGGGTTTTCCTGTTTTGATCTTGAATAAGGGCTCTTTGTTCCCTATCTTCCCTCTAAATTGAGCTAGGAAATTGAAATTTGATATGTAACTTGATAGAGGCCAGAGACGTGTCTTTCGGCAGTTTCGACTCATCAAACCCATTGCGCTCCCCCCATCCAGAAATGTGTCTTTTTATAAATTTTTCTTGTTTTCTGAATTTGTTCCTCACCCCACCCCCCTCCAATTGGACTAAGAAGTTGACATTTGTAAGTAATCTTAGATTAAGATTGTCCTGATATTTCTAATAAACTTGCTCCATTGTCCACCCACAACATAACAGCTCGAGATTGGAGTGCGCCAAAAAAAAAAAAAAGGTTTGGTAAATGCCCTAGAATTACCTTTTAGTGGTCTCGACTTTTTAGCCCCATTGAACTCCCACCCACCCTTACCACCGATTATGAAAAAAACATCGCGTTCAATTCACATAATTATAATATCTCACGAAAATCAGGCTGAAATTGTTTTTTTTTTTCAGATGGTACAGTACGGTACAGAAAATTACGCTGTAAAATTCCTATAACACTAACCTCATTTCGTTTAAATTGAAAGTTATCGAATAAATTTTCGTTTAATTTTTTTCGAAAAGCTTATAAATGAGAATTAAAATTTCTAAGAAAGGAGAGCTGCAGGGGTAGTGAAATTCATCAAAATTAACCTCCAACACTCACAAATCCAATCTCTCGTTTCAGAAAAAACATACTTAAAGGCAACCCTAAATGACAACTAATCCATCCAATCAATCAAAATTTTAAGAAAATAATAACAACGCGCATCAGTTTAAATTTATCAAGGCCGAAGTAGAAATTAATCACCTAATTTAATATTTTCGTACGACATAGGCAGGTAAAATATTGTAACCTCTCACTCAATGTACTAAAAAAAGCAAACCAAACTCGCCAGTAAACAAACTCAATAGGTATAAAAACTGGTAAAAATCTTATTTCAACTTTCTCTATACGGTATATCTGATCGAAGCCTAAAAAACAGCTGAAAAAAAACAAAAATTCCTAAAACAAAATTGCTCCTAAGCCCACCCACCCATCGGCATCGGCATCGCCACGCAATCTAATAAAGAAAATTAAACCACTTACAATTAACAGGAAGAGAACGACGAAGAGCAGATACAGTTAAATAAACGAGCGAGCAAAAAAAAAAAGTCCACGAGAAAAGGAAGGGTGGGGAGCACATCGGCTAAAAAAAATATCGACATCGGGTACAAAATAAGACAACCTTGTATTTGGTTACACACAAAGCTCGGCTAATTCACGCAATGAAAACTTTTTCATTAGGGCAAAAACTTTCGTTCTTTTACCAAATCCTTTAATTATTTCCTTATTAAAGGTGTGCAGGGGGCAAAATGACGCAAAAAAGTTCTCGATAAGGGGAAAAAATTGTCGGTAAATTAATAATCAATAAGCACGAAGCTATGAGAAATCCACGCGAGGAAAAAAAAATCACATCGTTAGCGCGACCAGAAGTACACTCGAATAGTAAAAGTTCAAAACACCCATCAAAAAAGTTTCCAAGCAGTTGAAAAAGTAAAGAGGAAAAAAAATTTGGCGGGAAAATGAAAGTATGTACGAAATTTAAGGTTACATTTTGAGAAGAAAATTTTCATCTAAAACGCGACGAGATCTTTCGCGTGCTGTAACATTACAAACGCCTTGTATACGACTTTAATCTTCGCCATAATAGCAATTTTTTTTTCTTCTCTACGAGCCTCCACTGTCTCTTCGTCCTATTTATTCAACTTGCTTATATTGTACGTACCAAAGTACTTACATAGCATTACGAATTAGAATATAGGCGCGTACTACACTAAATACATACAATATATTTATTTATTTATTTATTTATTTTATAAATTCTTAAAAAGCAGCGTTCGAATTATTTACACTTTGGATGTGTTTCAACGTAATAAATTTTTCATTCTTTTAAAGAAGTACACCCTCGTCTTTTATTTTATCCAAAAATATGTTTATGGGTTTTCCTTTGGTGGATTTACGATTTCGCCCGAAGAACACGTGTATATTTTCCGAATGTTTTCGACAAAATTTTTATCGCATCACCAACTGCGAACTTCAACACTTACATACTCGTATAGCATTCTTAAAAGTAAATGTAGTATATTTTCTCGCCAATGATACTAAATCGACTAGTGGTGGCTTCGTAGTGTCGCCATTTCGTAAAAATAACGCTCGATTTTTGTAATTTTTTTTTTCTTCTTTATCTTTTTTTTCTTATTTTCCAATGATGGATACCTAATTCATATTATACACATAGCAAAGAGGCTCGACAACAGTAACGATGATGACGACGTAATCTTTAAGTAAACAACGTTCTTACATAAAAATTTAATCTGCTGGAAATATCATTCTTAGTTTGAAATTATCGTCGTGTTTACGCGTATATAATATGAAAGTTGCATGACGATTTTGGTAAAAGAAATAGGTAGCTACGTAAAGGAAAACAAAATATATACATTAAATTACGTAGTACCACTACACACAGTCATACGCGTACACAAATAAAGAGAACAAAACGTGCGGGTTAATACGTTTTTCATTTTGTTTTCACGCCGTACAATTGAATACAATAAACCAGACAATGAGGAGAGGGCGAAGACGAACAATCTTTTGAAATTGCGAAAATATTATAAGGCTTGTGTGGCCGGATCCCTCCAGTTAACTATACGTTGCGGGTTGCCTATTATAATTTATGACGTATTATTTCGCAATATTTTCTGAGCTTTTTTTCGTCGACTCGGAGTAGGTGGTATGGTGCAGCTAGCTAGTTACAGCGTCAGATACGTACCTCGAAGCGTATATTACACCACACGTTTGCTTTAAATCACTTCGTGTACAAGGAAGGTAGGTACCTACCTAGCTACTTTTTTTCGCCGGCGAAGACGAATCATGTAGCGGATGCATTTTAGTCGAATATTTTTTGACGAATTTTCCCTTCCGACAGAAAGAAAACAAAAGCATGGCTTGGCGATGGCTTTCCCCCTAATCAGCATCAAGGAGAGAAAGGGTTGAATGGGGCCAAAAGGTCAAAACCCCCAAAAGGCACATCTAGGGTACTTAATGACTGTACATACCTAATTTCAACTTCCTAGTCTGATTTGTAAGGGAGTTATGCGAGGCACAAACGTTAGAAATTGGAAAAAACAGTCAAAAAAAGACAAATTTAGGAGACTGCGAAAGGATGCAATGAAGCTGAAAAGTCAGGACCCCAAAAGGCACAACTAGGGTAGCTACTGAATGTACATATCTAATTTCACCTTTCTAGGTCTATTTGAAGGAGAGTTATACGAGGAACAAACTCAAAAAACTCAAAAAAATGAGAAACCCTGACCAAAACCCACATTTTTGAAGCTGTGAGAGGGTGCAATGTAGCTAAAAATTCGGGACCCACAGAAGATAGATTTACAGCCCCTACTGAATGTGCATACCAAAATGATAGGGAAGGAACAACCCTTTTTCAAGGTCAAAAAGGGGAAAAATCCTTATATCTCCCCTCCTAATTGACATAGGAGATTGATTTTTCGAGATGTTATACTGCTTTGAATTCTCTATCGATTGACTCAAAAAGGAGCGTTTTCTTTGTTTTTGGCCTTTCAGTACCACCTACCCCAAAATGTGGCACAACAGAATTTTGACCCAAGGTCATCTCCACTTATATATATCTAATCCGCTGCCAAACTGAGTCGATTGACTGAATTGGAGCGACTTTGGTAGGTATCGAGCAGAGTAAATAATTTTAATGTTCGGCAAAAAAAATAAAAATAAAAATAAACATCTGACATGGCCAAAAATTGCTTAATGATCTTCTAGAACCCCAAAACGGTGTTTGTTGGTCCCCCCTCCACCACCGTTGGTCGATAGACTGTAATGGCTTCGTTTTAATTGTCAATATGACAGAAAATCAGGCTAAAAAAGTACGAAGGTAATTTTATGTGATATTGAGTGAGTGAAGAGAATCATACGGAGATTTATCCCTTATAAAGGGCTATTGTAGCTCAAATGTCAATCATTTTTCATTTTCTTCTCCTATTTTAAATCTTAATTGAAAAATTTTCTTAATTTTGAATAAAAATTCCATTACAAAGTACTTACCCACAGATTTCCAAATCCATCCATTTTCAGAGATATTAGACTTCGAGTCAGTATCTGCAACAAAAAATGAATTTCAACATTAATAATGACGAGTGTTATAAAAGTTTTCAAAAAATGATAAAAATAATGATTAGTTTATCAAAATTTTGAAGGTGTAATAGACCGTTTGTGCTGTAGATTGATAAAACATGACTAGAGGATGCTCACAAGAGAGCCAATCCACAGTAGGAACTAGAAAGACTGGTGAAATTCAGATATCTAACTGGAAAACAGATTTCAAGAAACTCCAAAATTCAACTTTTCAGCTGCCGAAGGGTCCAAGTTGAGTTTTTGATTTCTAAATACTCAGAAGTAACAATAAAATGAAGTATTTAAAAATTTGTGAAAAAAAATTGAAAAATGAACTTTAAAGCAAAACCTTTGAATAAAACTCCCTACCCATTTTTCAAGGTTTTCAATGACTTAATGATTTTTTTCATAGTGTTTTATCAATTTTCTTCATTTTTTAATCAATTTTTGATAATTGTTAACAATTTTTATATATTTTAAGTCAATTTTCACTCATTTTTCATCATTTCTTATCGAATTTGAATAAATTTTCACACTTTTCACTCACTATTGCCAAATTTTTACACGAAAATATAAAAATTAGGGTTTGGAGTTATCTTGATAGAAATTTCTCAACTATTCAAATTTCATGAAAATCGCAATCTGATGATATAAGAATTTTCTTTGAAAAAACCACTTTTTGGAAGGAAAATCCCCAGATGGGCACATTTTGAGACCATCGAGTTCATTTGGTACTAATAGGAATTTATTTGGAAAGACAGAAGTGGGAGGGGGGAGGGAAATTCAAAAAGTAGATTGGGATTTTCAAGCCTTAAAAAGTACATTTCTCGGATTTTGAGTGTCAAATTTTGAAGTTTCATTACAGGAAGTGATAGGCTTTCAGCTATTTGGATGTCAAATTTAGCAGAAATGTAAAAAACTTTTAATTTTTTCACGTTTAAGAGGAGCGGGGGACTACAATCCCGGTACCTCACTCAGTCTTGAGTGCACCGCTGGGTAAGGTCTCTTTCCTCCTTTTCCTCTTACCTCTCTCATTATCCAATCAAATCGTACATGAAATTCAAAACCGTATACAAGTGAATTATTCGATTGTTTTCCAGAGCTAACTGCGGGAGGAGGAAACTATGTTTTCAGTAGAAACTCACTGGATGCCCGAGCAGAGTGAATATGCCAATTTTTGGAGAAAAAAATAATAGTTTCAATGGTCGAAAACTGTATTTTTTGGAAAAATTTGGTCAATTTACACCATCTTTAGAAAATTTTAGAATCTAAAAGTGTTGGGGCTTGAGTGAAACTTACTGTTCAAAAACACCCTTCAACTTCGCCGAGACTGATTGATCAAGGTTTATAAGAATTTTAGAATATATTCGTGATTAATTACGAAATAAAACTCCTCTTCAGGCTGAAAGAAGCGTCAATACCATTAAAACGATTGATTTAAAATCTCGAAAAGGGCCTTCATCAAACGAGAGACCTCTAGCTGCAGCCACACCAGCTTCACTTAATCCAGTACCGAGTTTAGTACCTATTGCAAAGTGAAATACAAGCGATTAAATAAGTAGGTCATTATTCTGAAAACTATGTGTTATGCAAAACCATTATTTTCAAATTTCAATCATTTTGACCAAATTAGAAATTCGATAATGTAGCATTTGGAATTCAACAAAGATATTTGAATATTATTTGAAACCAAAGCATAAAGTATAAAACCAGTTTCCGAAATCTAAACTCCTAAATACATAACGGTAAACGAATTGATAAAAAATTCAATTTAAAATAACCCTCGTTTAAAAGAAAATTTCCATTTTAGAATAAATTTTTCAAACGATAGATACGATCAAATTAACACAAATGTACCGATTCGGTACAAGCTATCCACTTCGATATGCAAGTACCTCGAGTACATCGAACTTGGAATAGTAAATTCGGCCCTTCAAGTTTCAACGCGTATACGTAGGTAACATGAAAAAAAGGTAAAAAGAAGCAGCTTCGTATAGATATATATATATATATTTTTTTCTCTCTGTCTTTTAGGTATTACGAAGTTTTAAATCCATTACATACGGTAGCAGGTGTAACGCTATACAAAGCCAATTTTCCAGGTTCGCGGTTTGAATTGTACGAAGTACGGCGACGACGACGACGACACGACACGACCCGACCCCTTAGGAGCAGTGGAATTCGGAAATCTTGTAGATTGATCGTTTTTTATCGGTTTGAAAAATTATCGCAGCTTGTTTCGGTAACGCTGGTATATCGGTTGTATTTGTCAAATTTTTTCCAAAAGAGAGATTCGATTCGGTACTTAATCGACTAGTCGAATCGCTGCATGCTGAGACAGACGTCAAATCTTCTCGTTTATGGAAATGGCTTTTGAAAAATTCATCGTTAGATGCGATACGGGCGTAAAATTTGTCGAGGTGATGGGAGCAGCGGGCGGGTCCCTTGAGCCATGTAGCGAGTACTTTCGCCTTCGGAGTTTGGAAAAACAAGCCATCGCTGATGTTGTATGTATTAGAAAGACTCGCGGCAACCGACAAAATATATGTATACGACTAGATATCGAGCAACACCCTCCATATTTCTCAATTTCTCGCTTATCAGACGACAAGCAATACGCAGTTGGTCTTGGTATCAGCTAAACTTTCACATTCGTTTGCTCCAAATCGCTCCAACGCCCCCTGCTCCTTTCAGCTATTCAAATCTTGTAGAAATTGAAACATCCTATACGATTTCGTATTCAAATTAAAACCCGTATAATCTTCTCGCGTGTCGTCCGCGTCGGCGGCAAACATATACGTATATTCTTTTTTCGATATGATTTAGTGCAATACGAAGTAAATTTTTTTTTCGTAGCCGAATTTCCACTCGAAAAAATTCGCCAACGAGTTGAACCGCGATACGAAAAATTTTCTTGCAAAATAATTGTGATAAATGGTATGTTAAAGGGAGGTATTCTTTTTAACCCCTGTAAGGATATAAGCAAGCGGAATATCGTACACGAATATTTTTTGACGTATTTCATTCTTCTGTCTTGTTTACATTTGTGTTACTTTGATTTTTGTAATTGAAGTACCATCTAAATACAATCCGGATGCAATATCTACCTCAGTATATACAGGGTGTTTAACTTCGATATTACCTCCTTCATATCACAAGTAGAGCAATTCAAGTTCAACGTATGTATAATGTTTTACCTATTCTAATCATTTCAGGGGTAATATGAAATTTTTTCCACAAAAAATTAGAGGTCATTTTCAAAAATTTTCAACTTTTTATCCAAAAATGCTACAGACGTCTGTCTGGTTTACACTAAAATGTAATATATACCGAGTATTATTTCTAACAAAAAAAAAAATGAAAGTAAAAGTTGAATGTTTCGCGAGATATCTTGAATAATGTAAGAAAAAATATTGAAATTCAGTAAAAACATTTCAAATTTTTGCTCTCAACTTTTGTAAAAGCTCTTATAAGTGTCCGATTAGAAAATTTTTCTTGATGCAATAAGGTACCCCTTTCCCCGCCACCTATTGGCATGATTATATTTTTCCCGAATTGATTGGAAATTTTGGGGGGAAATATCATCATAGCTCAGAAAACAATTTTCCATGAGAACATTTTTTTTGCAAGGAATACAATCCTTTTCTGGGTTTCGACTTTTCAGACCCATTACCCCCTCTTACAGCCCAGAAATGTGGTTTTTTGGGCTGTTTTTCTTAGGTTTTGTGTTTGATCCTCGCATAACTCCCCTCCAAATTGAGCTAGGAAGTTGAAATTTGGTATGTACATGCAGTATAGGTTTTAAAAATGGCTTTTAGGGGTCGTAACTTTTCAGCCTTATTGAACCCCCTCACAGCTCTAAAAATGTAATTTTTTGGCCTGGTTTCTCATTTTTTAAGTTTGTTTCTCGCATTACTCCCCTCCCAATTGAGCTAGGAAGTTGGAATTATGCAAGTAGATTTAGTAATTGTCCCAAAGATGCTATTTAGAGGTTTCGACTTGTTAGCTGCATTGCACCCCCTCCCTCAATTTGGATTAGGAAGTTGAAATTTGATGGTAATATTTCACAAAAATCAGTCAAAAAAAGAAAAAAATTGTAAGAAGAAATTTTTTTCCAAAATTTCTAAACAACTCGGCGAGTATGTAATCATGCCAAGTGGTGAGGGTAGGAGGTGGAGTTGACTATTATTTCAAGAAAATTTTTCTAATTGGATACTTTTAAGAGTTTTTTCAAATGTTATGAGCTAAAATTTGAATTTTTTTTGCAAAATTTTAGTTTTTTCTTACATTTTTCAAAATATTTTGCGAACTACTCAACCTTTACTTTCAATGTTTTTCACTAGAAATACTACACCATATACGTTACACTTTAGCGCAAACCGAACATCTTAAGCATAAGTGGATAAAAAGTTGTAAATTTTTGAAAATGATCTCAGATGTTAAGAAAAAAAATTCAGATCCAAGTATCTTTGCCCCTACACTGATCAGAATAGACAAAACATTATACATACGTGTAACTTGAGTTGCTCTACTTGTGGTATGAAAGAAGTACTATCGTAGTGAAACACCCTGTATACGTGTAGAACATAAGACTACGCGACGTTCGCTTTTTCTCCCTTTAATCCGATTCATTTTCTATGAAATTTGCGCTAGATTTAACTTCGAGGCAAGTGTTATAAACTAATTTTGTTTTGGCATTCCATCCTCGCCTTGTACATATCCTGCCTCAACCCCGAGACGATATTCGGAACGAAGGATAAAACGTTACAGAAACCGTTACCGTTAATTTACCATTTTAAATCTTACTCGTGGCTCGCCACACAGAGTTTCTAATTTTTAAGCGTCTCAACGCGAGCGTCTGGAAGTCAAACTTTCCTTTCATCCCTCACTTCTATTTCAGACTGTTTTGGTCAAAGGAAAGGGATTTTATGGATTGCGACGTTCCGAGACCATGAACTTGTCATTATTTGCTTTTTAAACTATTTTGTTTCGGATTTATAAAAGCAGTGGGTTACATAAGATAAATTTTATTCAGTTCTTCGTGTGAAAGAATTTTCAAATTGGTAAACGCATAAGTTGATTTAACTTGAGATTCTAATCAATGAGATTTTTAAATGTACATTCGTAGACTACAAATTAATTCTCAACCCATTTCGTACTCGTTTTGTGGCGTCTACAAGAACTTTAAAAATTTATGAAAGAAGAGAAAACAAATAACTTTGACCGCTGAAATTTACTAAATTCTATGGTGCAATATTTGAAATGCATTAAACATTTCGAATAAGTGAATTCTTGATATTCTTCCAAATTTTAAAATTTATCAAAAGAGCGAAATGGCAACTTCAGCTGCTAGTCTTACATATTTATGCATGACCTGCAACACTATCGAGAGAAATTTCCAGTGCTTTGCTTTTTGAGCCTAATTTTTGTAGGGGAAATAAGGAGATATGCGAATTGTTCACTCATAGAATAAAAAAAACAGCTCTCTGCGATGGTTTTACAGGTAGATATTGGAATGATAGCTGAAACCACCAAAAATCCCATCTATTACCATTACTAAATCTGCATACCAAATTTTAACTTCGTAGCTGAATTTGAAGGGAAATATGGATGGAAAAATAAAAAAAAAAACGAAAAAAAATTTTTTTCGAGACTGAAGGGAAAAACGACACAAATCGTCTAGAAATTTACTATTTAGAAGCTTTAGAGGAATTTGAGCGGGTAGAGAAGTTTTAACTTTGAAAAATGCAAGTAGGGCATGTACTAAATCTGAATGCTAAATTCCACCTCCATAAATCAACTTAATAGCAGTCAACTAGGCCGTAACCGGACTTGAAAAACAGCAGCAACTACTCGAAGATCCACAATATAAGGGTTGTAACAGGATATGAAGACATGAAGAGAATGAAAAGTCAAAATCTCGATAAAGTACAACTATGACACCTACTAAATATTAATGTCTAATTTCAGCCCATCAGCTCAATTGGAGAGAGGTAGTTACATGAGAAACTAATTGTTTTGAAGGTCAGAAAAGGGGAACCCCTTATTACCCGCCCCTTTTTAGGTGCTCCAATGGACTGATTTTTGGCTATGTTGTATTAATTCTTTATTCAGTTATTTTCTTAAAAACGAAAAATTTTTGTGATTTTTATTCCCTTTATTCTTTTTTCAAATTTAGTATATAATTGTATTTCGGCTCAAAGTCATCCCCACTCTAATTATATCTAACCTATCAAAACTTACTGATCGACATTGAGTTAATTTTGTCTGTATAAAGCCCAGCAAAACGATTTTAATCTTTGGAGAAGAAATAATGAAATGAAAAACTGGTCGAAAATAATTTCTGTGGTCTTCTTGGGCGTTAAAATTAATTTTATTGACACTGTGCTCCTATTTCTCCTACCATCCTTCGCACCTGCAATAGGTTGATAAATCGTAGTAACTCGGTTTTCTGTGACAATATGAAATGGAACCAGTGTTATTTAACAAAAATGAGGCCCAAACATACCAACAAAAAGAACAAGATCAGAGCCAACCGAATTATTCAGCGAAGACTGATTACAAGTGATGAAAAAAATTTCTAATGAAAACTCCCAAATGACCAGTTATTATCCAATCATGAAACAGTATCAACTTTGCTAATGGACTACATCGTTGTTTTATAAAATGACTCTCAGTGAACGGATGGGTCCAAGAGTGATCTCATAATTGGGAATAGAACAAAAATGACATCCACATGAGATATTAAAAGTCGTATTTTTATAAGCTAACCCTGGCCCCGTTCTTGGTCCTTTTCTAAAAAAGAATATCCACTATAAAGCGAACAAAAATCGACAGTTAAATTAAAATTTTACAAAATATTTCGATAATTGATAAGATACCAATCATGTAGGTTGAAAGGACCGTTATTTATAGTTTATGCTTGTCAAATTAAACTAACACATTTTCTGGTATTTTTAGAATAGCTAGAAAATTTTCAATATTTTTCTGAAAACTTTGAAAACGAACAAAGAGAATTTGCTAAGTTTGATGTTTGAATAACTAATCTGCTAGTTTATGAAAAATGCTTCCGACAAAAGAAAATTGGACTGTTAACGACTTTCTAACATGATTTCTAGTTTTTTAAGTAACATTCCTGAAATTGGGACAGGAGGGAGAGGGTGCTGCGCTACAATAAGTCTTTTATAGACCTGCGTCACTTTATCTTATACTTGAGTTGGTACCGAATTCGTAACAAATTTTTCTCTCGACAGTCTGAAGTTTTGAAACGAATTTTCAAGATGATAGTAAATTTAGGCTTTTATACCAAATCAACCTACATGAACTGTTTCGTACAGCAAAACTTTTTCAATTTTTGTACCAAAGCCTCTCAATTCCACCTACGTTCAATTGGTCCATCAAATATTATTTGACAATCATTGACATAAACATTACGGTACGGATACGCAAACAAACGACTGACTGCAATTATCATCAGATTGAAAATCTCAGGCTCAAGTATATAAATGATGAATATTTTATGCACGGAGTATTACAGTAATAAATTACTGTTGAAACAAAACGCCGCGTTTAAATGCACAAACGAAGTCCACATGTTGTCATGTATCGTGTGAAACGATACACAATCTTTCGATAGTTAGGATACTCACGAAATGTGTTGCTTATAATTTTTTCAACAGTATATCCCTTTACATTCGGAACTACGACAAATGTCGCATCAAAGAATAGTGAGTAGGTATCACTATAATATAACTATATAATAAGTACATTACATGCTATCTCTGTAATCCTTTCGCGTTGAAATTTAACATACACAAGTACATAGATAGAGAGAGATCCAGAGAGAGGTAGAGGTAAGAACTATACAGAAAGTACGCGTATATGTAATGCATGCGTTGAAACGATACGAGGTGGTACCTATTTTTCATACTCGAGGGATAACAATTTATATTATAAAATTAACGCTTACACTACGAATATTGCAAAACGAAATTAACCAAAGTATTAAATTACTTTAACGTGATAAACGACAAAAGCTTTCTACAGACAACGAAATGAATACATTTAGCAAGTTAAAACGGCCAAAACTTTTTGATATGCAAGCATGTGTTTGACAAGTTTTAACTTCACTTAACTTTTCTCTCTGTCGAGTAATTCCGGGTAAAACGTTTGTATGTCGCGAAGTCATTACCGCGAGTAAAATTATATTTCATTTCTTCGAGCCATTTACCTAATTTTTCCACCGACCGTAGCTTTCACGTATACGTTACGTTACGTTACGTTACTATACCATCGACTCGCTCTCAACACCCGTCCCTTACTTTCGTCGCTATGTACATTGTAAAAAAGTTAATTAAATAATTACTGCATACTACGCGGAAAGTTGCTCTGTCTATGGATGCCGAATTGTGGACACGACGTTTTTAGCTCGTTGTACCGAAAATTTATCGTTTTACGAGCCAGTACCGATGAAATAATTTATCTTACGTGAAACGAAAAAGACAAATTTACCGTTTTGTATACTTATATAGTACATGTATCAGGGTACATAAAACATTCGAATGTTAGAAAATACGCCACGAAGCAGCAGCGTGCAAGTTATGAGCAATTTTACGCTTAAATTAATCAATTACGAAAACTATCATTGTTGAAGAAATTAGTTTTCACTGATACAGTCGATGGATAAAACTGAAACGAATTGTGGAAAGTGCACACCTACTCCTTCCCTACTCTGTCATTGGGTACTTGATAAGGTTGGATGAAGAATTTTTTCTAATGTTTGGGTTCACGGGTTCAAAAAGTTCGATTTATATGATAAAGACACTCGTATTATCAATTTCGATTCATCCCACTAGAGTTGGGAGGAGTAGATGGTACCAGCAAGCTCTAAAAGGCGGTTCCGAGGACTCGACACTACAGAAATGGCTTTGTACAAAAATTTGAAACTGGCTCATCAATTCGAACTTCTTAAAAAATTTTCGCTGCACCCATATTAGAAAAAAGAAGCATCGCCTTGTAATGTTTTCTGAGTCTCATTTTCATGTAATGAACGGATACTCAAATTATCCACGCATGGAATAAAAAAAAGATGCCCTATGGGATATTCTTTCTTCAACAATGGTAAGGGTACAAATAGAAATTAGATTGGATAGGTGAAACTCCCATAAGGCACATCTAAAGCCTATACTAAATCTGTATACCAAATTTCAACCCTCTAGATCAAGTTGTAGGAGAGTTATGCGAGGAACAAACCAAAAAAATAAGGAAAACTAACCAAAAAAACAATACATTTTTGCAGCTGTGAGGGAGTGTAATAAGGATGAAAAGTTGAAACTACTCCGCACAGGCACATCGAAGACCTAAAATTAATCTACATACCAAATTTCAACATCCTAGCTCAATTTGGAGGGGTGATAGAAGAGGAACAAACTCAAAAAATAAGATGAACCAACCAAAAAACCATATTTTTTGGGCTATAAGGGAACAATGGGTATGGAAAGTCGAAATCGCCAACGCACGTCCGTAGTCCCTACTAAATCTACATACTAAATTTTAACATTCTAGCACAATGTGCGGGGGAGATAGGGCAGAAGTAGTCTTTTTTTAAGGTCAGAAAAAGGAACAACCTTCAAATCGGCAGTCCTAATTGACCTAGGAGGTTGATTTTTTGATATGTTATGTAACATTAAATCGCCTATCAATCAACTCAAAAAAGAACATTTTTTCGACTTTAGCTCCTCAGCACCCCTTCTCCAAATTTGGGTATAACTGAATTTTGACCCGAAGTTAATCTTACTACAGAGTATCAAATCAGCTATCAATCTACGCGCATTTTCCAAATTTGATTGATTTTGTTCGGTATCAAGCTTAGTAAATGATTTTTATTTCCGAAAAAAATTAAAATAATTATTTGACATGGTCAAAAATGGCCGTAATAGTCTTATAAGACCCCAAAACAGATTTTGTTAATATACCCCCTCCCCACACCATTCACCGTAGGTCAACATCCTTTCGGTTCGGAGCTATAGAGATTCAAAACTTCCTTTTGTTTACCCATCTCCGTCGATGAGCTAGAAAATTCTAAAAAAATTCTGGTTCCAATATGCATCGACATGAATTTCAAAATTTTCCCTCTAACACACTTTAAAATGGAATTTTACCCTGAAAAGTTGTTTTTTTCGAGATTGTGGTTGTTTAGAAAGAGTGAGGAGTAATTTTTGCGTTCATTATTACTTTTCAGCGTCATGTAACAATTCGAGAAAACGGACGTATCCTCCCATATACCTCACATTGCCTTTGTTACATCCTTTAGCAATAGAAGTTACTGAATACATCGTAATAGAAGTGCCATATTCTGGTTCAATGTGATGAAAAAACAAAGCAATCGATACTTATGAGCGATTTTTGTTCACTGATGAATTCGGCGATCCTATATCTCTTCTTTCAAAATCAATTGAACTTAAAACTGACATCGAATTTGAACTCAGCGTGGTTGAAAACCATACAATTGATATACATGACCTATTTTTATCACTTTATACACACACCTCGCCTCCCCCTATTCATTGTAGTCCCCCTCCTCCATCACAATTCGACAAAATACAAAATTATGGCTACTATTTATTTTAACGCAATGAAATAAGAAATAACTGGATAAAATTCAATCAGAGTAGTCGAACCCCATCAGCTTACCCCTCTTTTTTGATTAATTTCATTAACCCCTTCCTATCTTTTTCCCTCAATATGCCTGAAGTAATATAAGCAATGTATGGAAACTGTTACGCTAAAGAAATACAAATGACCTCATAATTAAGGTAGCCGATAACAAATACCGAATAAATTTGATATTATTACCAAAGAGCGATGGGGGGGGGGGGGGGGGGGGTCTGAGCAAATAAGCGAAAACTTTGAAAACTGATAAAAACACATCATGCATATCGATTTCACGGTGTACGAGCACGCTGAATCCGAATCAGACGAAAATTTTTCGTTTCAGAGCAACCCTTCTCACGCTGTTGATAAAAATCAAAATTATTTTTCTTAATAAGCTTTAAAAAAGATGAAATGAACCTTAGTACCTTTGAAATTTGCCATTTCGCAAAACTTCGAATAAATAAATCGGTATCAGATGAAATCACCAAAACCGAATCAAAGTTCAGACCAATCAATTTTTTTTGGCCGGTCACGCGATATAGTCGTGTATTAAAAATAACATACCAATACTCGACAGGAGTTCTTTAATTTGCATCACACACACTATAACTATATTCTCGTGGGAATGGTCGACGTCAACGCTACGCTACTGTACCACAACCGCGATGAAAATGAAAACATATCCATATCTACTCTTTCATCTTTCACCATCGCAGCAACAAGTATCTACCCGTCTACGAGTTGAATCGAATGAAATTTCAAGAGTCGAATTTCACGCACGATTTTCAAAAAAAAAAAAAAAACTACCTCTGGCGTCTTAATACAATGTAATAGTACCTCGTGCTACCTACCTATCGGTTCGTATTAAAATTCTCACCGAATACGAATTTAAAGCCGACGCATATTAAAAAGTGGAAGAAGGAAAAAAAAGTAAGGTTTACATGTACCACGAAAGCTTTTTTAATAATACTTAAACACACTCGAACTATGTGTATTGTTCGGTATATACGTTTTTACGTAATAATACCTCGTCGTTGGCGACCTAAATGAGACACAGTAGGAAGAATTTTCAAACCTCGTGAGCTTTTTCCTCGAACACAAACGTATTTGTGTTATTTAGAAGGATCTTTATATTTCATAAAGTCGCCTTGTTGCTGTTTCATTTTGCCATTTTGTTGGTTAAAAATGCCACATACTGTAGCGCGTATCTACGTACGCGTAGTACATAAATACGTGGTCATATGGGCGATTTTTTTGCACCGTAAAAATTGCCATTTCGGATTAAAATTACACTCACGTACCGCGTAATATTTTTATCGCTTGTTTTTACCAAATAAAACAAACAAACGTACGCATATATACGAATCTGCCCAGCGAAACCACGTTTCGTTCATTTTATATTTGCTGATACCTACTTCACTTCGCGTGTTTCAGTAGAAAACGCAGGAGGAAAAAAATTCCCAACTAGGATAATTAGACAAGCGACACGACATACATTACGAAAAATCCTGCAACTCTTGAGGTGACATTTTTGCTTCGTTTTCGTTCCCGTTTGTGTTTTTAGTCTGATTTTCTATGTCATATTCTCAGCGAAAACCAGACTTTTACGGAGGGGAGTGTATTAACGAAATCCGTTTTTGTTACGTTAAATATTTATTAACATCGAAAGATGTTTAACAGTGAATTCTACGAATTTGCTTAACTCAGTTATAGTGTCAATGGTGGACTTGTCAACAATGGACCATCAAAATTCATATTGTTCAGATTTTGATGACCTTGATATTGATGGTCAACTGTTCTGGACTGTTGGTATCTGGATCGTCAACAGTTGGATTACATTCAACAAAAAAGTTATACGTTATGAAATAATGAATTTTGAAGATTTGCTTGGCACTTTTTTCTCAATACTTGAGCTGACATTCAAGATGTTGATAGTCTAGTTATTGATGGCCAGCTGTTCATGGTCCATTGTTGGAAATCCGTATCTTGATAGCCCACCACTGATGGATCTGAACTGTCAAGAGTTATGCAAACATCAGATGAAAAATTTAATAAAAAATCGTACCAGTTTAAAATATCAAAGCTGGCATTTTTTTTCTGTTTCTTCTTTGCATGCAAAAAGTACTAAGCATCAACAGCAAAAGATGTTTAATAGCGCATTCTACAGTAGAACGTCAACAGTTGACCATAGAAATCTGAACAGACAAAATCCGGATTGTTCAGGTTTTCAAAATTCTAAATGTTAGAAAGAAATCCCAATTTTTTTTAAAGTTATCTCACTTCAAATAAAATTTGGACTTCCGCTGAAACCTGGGAAGTGATAATATGAAAGATTTTGAAAATTTGACCTGCGTTTTTTTTCTTAACAATCAAACTGACATGCAAGATGTTGATAGTTCAGATATTGATAGTCAACTATTGACAGTACCCATCTTGATGGCCTATCAATAACAGTCAACTCTTGATGGTCCAGAGTTGACTATCAATTATTGATAGTCAAGGTTGATAAATTTGAACCGTCAAGAGTTGACAGTCCAGATCTTGATGGTCCACTAATAACAGTGAACTCCTGACAGTCCAGAATTGACTATCAACTATTGATGGTCAAGTGCTGATAGATTTGGACCATCAAAAGTTGACACTCAAAATTTTGATGGTCCACTAATAACAGTCAACTCTTGACAGTCCAGATTTAACTATCAACTATTGATGGCCAAGTGCTGATGAATTTGGACCATCAAGAGTTGACAGTCAAAATCTTGATGGTCCACTAATAACAGTCAACTCTTGACAGTCCAGATTTGACTATCAACTATCAATGGCCAAGTGCTGATGAATTTGGACCATCAAGAGTTGACAGTCCAAATCTTGATGGTCCGCTAACAACAGTCAACTCTTGGCAGTCCACTGTTGACCATCAATTCTTGATGATTAAGTGTTCGGCAAATCTGGACCATCAACATTTCAATTGTGTTTAACGGAAAGTTAAGCTTCATTAAAAAAATTCTAAAAAATTTTCCAAAATTCTAGATGTTAAGAAACGTCACATATGAAATT
The DNA here is from genome assembly GCA_900060175.1 of Ferrisia virgata. NCBI lineage: Eukaryota > Metazoa > Arthropoda > Insecta > Hemiptera > Pseudococcidae > Ferrisia > Ferrisia virgata. Next base: position 49,326 of record FIZR01004174.1, read on the forward strand.
TGGACTTACGCTGAAACAAGGGGAGATAAAATGCTCAAAAGTTTAGGATTATATGTCTCGGATTCATCAGGTGGTATGTAGTTGGATTATATCGCATAAAGAGTTGAAATGCCAATAATTATTAAAAAATCAATTACGGTCATAACCCAAGGATGAGAACCCGCTGACACTTTTAAAATATCAAAACTTACATGTTTTGGAGTACTAAATACTTTTTTCCATCGAAACCAAAAGTCATTTGCTCAGCTCAATACTGACCAAAAGCGATCAAATTTATCAAATAGACTCAGATTGGCGGCAGATTTGATATTTTTGAGTGGGGTTCATCTTGGATTCAAATTCGGGCATGCCAAAATTTCGGGAAGTGGGTGTTGAGAGGCTAAAATTGCAAAAACTATTCCTTTTTGAAACAATGATGAACAATCAAAAGTTGTATTACAGATCCAAAAATCAGTCTTCTAGATCAATTAGGAGAAGGAAATGAGGAGTTTCCCTTTTTTTGACCTCAGAAAAGAGCTGCTCTTTCCCTATCAACCGTAGTATGTAGACTTGGTAAAAACCATGGATGTGCTTTTTGGGGAGTTCAACTTTTCAGATCCATTGAACTCCCCCACTGCACCGAAAATGTAGCAATTTTTTGGTATGTTTTTCTTATGATTTGAGCTTGCTTCTCGTATAACTCCACTCCCATCTTCATCTAGGGGGGTTTAAATTTGCGGTACAAATTTAGTATAGGTCTTAGATGTGTCTTTTTGGGGGTTCGGCTATTTAATCCAATATCTACCTGTACCCCTGCCATTGTTGAAGAAAAAACATCCCAGAGCGCTCTTTTTTTAATTTATGAAAATCAGGCTCGAAAGGCATCGCGTTGAGATGCTCTTTTTTTCACTAAGCAGGTAGGAAAATAGGTAGGTATTTGGTACCTAGTGTGCCTTCAAATTCCTAACACGAAATCGTACTTAGATATAGGATGAAAACGTGTACGAGTAGAACGAATATGGAAAATACGAGGTGTTATAAGCATCATAGTATGTGCTGTTAGCTATTCGAGTATATACATACATATTAAATGGCATATATGTGCCAAGGGGAGCTTTGGTTTTACTCTAAAGCACACACACACACATACACCCCCTACATGTTTTAAACAGGCAAGGTGAGGCGAACTGTATACATATATAGATATAGATATCTACATAGAATTATGTGAATTTTGTGCAATGCACCAACCAACCAATCCGTGAGCAGACGTTTTTTTTTTTTCACCGAACATTTTTCATCAAACGACGACCGTTTCCGCTTTTTTTTACTTTGCATATTTACAACGAATACGTGATATATGGTTGAAAAAGATATATTTCTTTAGCATTGCTCATAGAGAGCTCTACGCCTGCTAAATCATCAACGTAGTAAAATTTTCACTACAGAGTTAGGCAAAAGAAAAAAAATTACCAATCGAAGATTAACATACCAGTTGATGACGCGTAACGTGAAGTGAGGTAGAGGAGGGACACAGCGGGTAGAGCATGTACTCCAATGATACATCGATCAAAAAAGCTCAACTACGAGAAGATTTATTATCTCGTTTTTTTTTTTGTTTTTTTTTCTCTCATTCCAGCCATCGCATCGAGCCGCAGCACACAATCTAAAAACCGCATTATTTCTTCGTTCAAAGTAAAATTAGCGTATATTCGAACTTCGAAGGCGTGATCTACATGGCAAGGTGACCACGACGACGCGACCAGACGTCACTTACTGATTTATTACTAAAGGTAGTAATACATTACGTGGTACTTTTGAGGGCAAAAAAAAAATAAATAAATAAAAATAAAAAAGAGTAAATATCCTTGTCACATACTAATCCTGCTTCACGTCAATTGATCTCCTCTCTCTTCTCTACCATCGAGACCCTAACTACAGTAGCTTTTTGAAATGCGCCACACGGTTGTTCTCGCGAGCTCATCTATATGCGCTAACGGTATTTCATAGCCTTTTGGCGGAATACCGAAGGAAAAGGGGAACAAAAAAAAAAAAAACAAAAAAACAAAAACAAACAGGAAAAAAAATTTCTCAACGAGTTAGCTGCTTGTGCGGATAAACGCGACTGGCTGGCGTAATGAAAATCTTTCGATTAATAACACAGAAACTGGGCCTTTTTACACTGGCGTTGAAAGCCAATAGAAAGATTAATCGTCGCACAGTCTAACGTATAAGCCTAATTCATTTATAAATCGAGTAAGTACCATAAATCTGTAGTATAATGTACGTCTACGTACATAGCAGAATGTCATACGCAAATAAAATCAATTCTTCGATAACCTATCGAAACAGGGGAATTATTGCAAGGTACATATATACACGTAGCGAGCTGATTCAAAAACTGTATACAGCAGAGAGGGGGAGGGGGGGGGTTAAACGTGACGAACATTCTCAAGTACGCTATCCATACTATCGAACGAGGGGTACCATATGAGAGGGCTGAACGATGGCATTTTGATAGATGGCTTCGAACTGATGCGATGTGATGCGACGTAACGTCCGCTTACGGAGCATTGCACAGCTAAACATTTGTTGTGTATTGGACCGCACCCATCCTCTAGTCTAGGCTATCCAAAGGCTGGTCGATGAGAGGCGGATGTGAACTGAATTTTCAACGGTAACATGTGTTTTGATAGTTTAACTCTTATCGTATGTGTCTCGTCCTCACCACCTCAACTGGCAGACTAGGCGAGAATGTGCATCAACATTATGTGATGATTTCTCGTTTAGGCGGATATATTTTGTAATTACGTATTTTAAATATAATGATATCTCATGCACATACGACAACAGCACACTCGGTGAAGCATTAAAACATTCGATCCTCGCCATAGTTATGCTGTACAACGACGACGAATACATATACACGCCGATACAGGCATCGGCGTGTATTCGTAGACTTTCGGCAACAACGTTAATACGACTTTTAGTGATGTGTTTGTCGATTCGAAGGGTTGAGGTTGAGCGGCAGAAAAGGCGCGAAAACTGGCGCTAATTAACTTAAATACATTCATCTCCCCTACCTCTAATTTGCTCTCTATGTTTTAGGCTGCATCACATTTAGTACACTATACACGCGTTCGTTGCTCGCATAGCCGAACTTTGATATCGTATCAAACTTTCGAAACGCACCACTAATACCGTGTTCAGATTGCTTCTATAATGACGCCTCACCGAGCCTTTTACTAAATTCAAATCATCCTATTTGGCGCGTAATTACCGAACCGGCGCTAAATTTGGATTTAATGATTTGGAAAGCCGACTTCGAAATCCAAAAATTTACCAACGTACGTCCTCGTCAATCGTTTGCTGGCTTCGGGGTAGTCGTCGTCGTCGTCGTTTTAATCGTTGCTCTTCGCGTCATATAACGTGGCTCTCTCTCTGTCTCTTTTTCTCTCTTTCACCCTGTGCTGTACGCTGTCCTGGCTTTTGCTATTTTTTGTCGTATGCCATACTACGAGTTTACGAGTCCATTCAACGTACACCCTTTAATGATCTTTAACCGTTACGTAATATCTTTCGTCGTAGATACCTATCCTATACCCGTCCATTTTATAACTGTGTCGCCATGCATTGGTATCTATTTTTGCATCGGATAACATTTACTTTTGGCCTGTTGTAGAACTAGCACGTTCCGCTATGGAATTATTTATATTGCAGCGTTATCTTCGATTTGAGATTTTAGCGTTTCGACATTTCATTAATTGGTTAACTTTATCGATCTTTGAACAATTTATTCTAAATTGAATTCCCTTCTCTTGAAATTTTCTTCTTCTTCTCGTGCTGAACGCATTACTGCGCGTAACGATCTCATCAGCTCTTGAAATGTCTCTAGTCAAGTCCATTGGCGTATATTCCGCAGCCATGATATCTTTATCCTTCCGGGTCCTCTCAGTCCTTCTTCAATCTTTCCTTGGATAATCACTTTGATAAGTTCATACTTTGGTCCTCGCAGTACGTGACGAAAGTATTCAATTTTTCGTTTTTTAATGGTATCCAGGATTGATCTCTCTGTACCAGCCATTTCCAAAACTCGGCTGTTGCTGATCTTTTTAATCCATGGGATACGCAACATTTTACGATGAAACCACATTTCGCAAACTTTCAAATAGTTAATGGTTTTTACTGTATATGTGGCTACTTCACAGCCGTAGAGGAGTATGGAGTATATGTAGCATTTCAGCAATCTTTGTCTGCTTTTCAGATTTAGAG
>FIZR01004176.1:0-12137 GCA_900060175.1 Ferrisia virgata
TGATCTGAACACTCTAATATTATCATATGCCTTTCTAGTTTTATAATTTTTTTTTTCAGCATCCGTGTTCAGATACCAAAGTAAAACTTTATCCAGTTCGACCAGCATAAACTCGAGAGAATCGGCTTGACTAGGAAAATGAGCGTAATTCTCAGTAAAAACCGCATCGAATATGACATCTACGGGTATAATTTGAAGGAAGTTTTGAACCGCTATGTCGTCTCGATCACCGTTGAAAGCGCTGATTCTAATTTTTTGGAAAATTTTCTCGCTGAATTTACTCCTCCACCATTCGTGCTTACCTTTCAATATGGAAATGAAAGAATTTTTCAGAGTCGTTTTAATATGTTCGGTCGCTTCCGGATCGAAATTCAATTCTAATATATCCAATAGTCTGGCCATTTTGCTAAACTCATTTAGAGAGTAGTCGAAATAACGACGTTGGTGTAAATACGATAATATCATGTGCTTTTGAAATTCTACGGCCGAACCATGCCACGAATGCGTGTTCGGGAAAACACCATCTAAGAATACAGTCATCTCGTTGAATTTCTCAACGTCGTCGAATAAACTGTATTTACAAACGCTGGTGGTCAAAAATAGCAAACGTATTTTGAAATCTCGAAACGCCATCGAGTCCGGTGAATGAAAAAATAATATTCGATTCAATCGTTCGAATTCAGCATCGTTGAATAGCTTGACGCAATAATTTCTCATATCGTCCGAATTGAGTACCATTATTTTATAATGTAATTGATCATCAACCGACGGTAGAAATAAATCGAGTACTTGGCCAATGGCGGAAGGGCTCCTTTTGTGTAGATTAAACTTGAGCGCGTTTTCAAGTATCACTCGCTTCCTATACTCGGCGCTTCGTGTCGATAAAAATCTGTGTAAAAATATAACAGCGTTTATCGACGAGAATTTGCGAGTGCAGCCTAATCTTCTGATAATTTCATCCTCGATGGTCTGCGTAGCGTAATTTCTTTGACTATCCGAAGCCGAATCCCATACGCTCAACAATACATTCATCTTATAATCGCAATCACCGCCACGACAAAATACTGTCGTTACCAACGAGGCGAATTCCACATCGGTTAGATATTCTTTCGCACGTTTCCAAGCCCAAAATACATATTTCAACGATTCCAAACGTAACCAAAAATTAGCCAAGATGATGGCCGGTATTTTGGATATAAGGTGATGTTGCTGATGCGAAGTTATAATCGAAAACAACTTTAGCTGGTGCGGAAACACTACGTGAGCCGGTGTGAGATGATACGTAATTTGAAAACGAGTAAATTTCATCGAGACACATTTCCGTTTAGCAAGTAATAATTTCGGTTTGTCGTCGTGCAAATGTCGCCAGAAATGCATAAAAGATAGCCAATCACCAGTATACTGAGAGGCCACTTCAAACATAAGCGCATTCAAAGAAATGGGCCCAACGGGTAGTGTATTTCTCAAATAATGAAACCAATAACACAATAGCGCATGATGATTTAAATCCATTCGATTCATAAAATCTGAAGGAAGATGATTTTCGCGAATGGTTCGAATCTCATCTTCCATGCAGAGATGACTGAACAATGCAAATTTTTGAACTTCGCTCAACTCGACCAAAGTCAACATCTTCAATACGGTTTTACGGTAACATATTTCCCCATTGGAAAGCCACACGCACCAATTTGGTTTAAGGCTTTTAATACGATACTCCTCCATTCTATACGATAATATATGTTCTTTGAAATACAACACCCATGCTTCCATGTTGTTTATTACTGAAAGAAGCGACATTCTAACTTGGCCCGTAATCGTACGAGGTATATTCAAATATTCGACTTGTTTTTCACACTCTTCTCGGTAGTTTCCATCAAAGCCGAAGTTTTCAATCAACACATCATCCAAAATTTCCTTTTCTTCGTTTTGATCTGAATTGTTTTTGCGGTTTGATTGGCTACGATTTATGTAGTTGCACCATATCGATAATCCTACACGATTCGATGCTAGATCCAGTAATTTTGGAAATGGCTCGGTGAGTTTGTCTTGATCAAGGTGAGATTCGGTCTCCGCCATGGTTTTCGTAGTCTCAAAATTCGTATCAGCATTCGAATGGCGGTTAGCCAAATCTGTAATTTAATTTTTGTGATATGGTTAATCTGAAGAGGTGAATTTTCAACACTTAAAATTATGTAATTAATTTGATAAATAGAATCACTGAAATTTCAATCGAGTCATAAAACAGGTTTAAATTCCTCTATAACCCGAACGTGTGACCCTGTAATTATCGATGTCGCTAAAAAAAATTTCCAAGTTCCCTTCGGAGGTCTCGTAAATGAATCGAGGTCATTTTGGTATTACACCTTTTGGCAGAAGAGAAGGAGCATCTTTGCAATTTTCGATTAATTGTAATTTTTAGCCTAATTTTCCACGTCATATTACCAATGAAAACCAGTCTATTACAGTCTATCGACCAAGGACGGATGAAGGGTTGGAGGGGGGGGGTCAACAAAATTCGTTCTGGGGTCCTAGAAGACCATTAAGACGATTTTTATCAATATCAGATATTTATTTCTATTTTTATTTTTTCCACCAAAACGTTAAAATCATGTACTCCGCTCAATACCGACCAAAATCACTCCAATGCGGGCAATCGGCTCAATTTGGCGGCGGATTAGATATATATGAGTGAAGATAAATTTAGGTAAAAATTCAGTCTTGCCCCATTTTGGGAGAGGGGGTACTGAAGGGTCGAAAACACAAAAATTGTACCTTTTTAAGCTAATTGATAGAAAATCAAATGTTGTATAGCATATCCAAAAATCAACCTCCCAAGTCAATTAGAAGGAAAGATGTGAGTGTTTTCCCCCTTTTTGACTCTGAAAAAGGGCTGTTCCTCCCCGATCTCTCCACCAAATTAAGCTGGAAAGTTGAAATTTGGTATGTACATTCAGTCGGAGCCCTAGATGTGCCTTTTTGGGGATTCGAACTTTTCTTTGAACCCTTCCTACCCGCAATGCTAATTACTTCAATCCTCATGGTTGTAATATGTCACGAAAATTAGGCTAAAAAGTATCGCAGGGTCGTACTTCCAGATTGTTAAAATGTAGATGAATCTGTTTTAGCTGCGGTTTTGTAGAAAACCGAAAACAGATTCAAAGTGGAAAATTTTGAAAGAAAGGTTTAAAGCTATCACAAAGAGACCTTCTTACGCTTATTTCAACCGATTAATTTTCAAAATGAAATCCTAACATCCGTAGAGGGTATAGGAGGCTCAATTTTGGTTAAAATTTAAATAAATGGATAAAGTTGATTCTCAATGATTCGGCTACAATGAGTTTAAATAGCGATTCATTTCAAGGCCCTTTTCCCCTCCCCCCTCAACAATCATGCCGCCTCAATGCGGTCAAAATATTAAAAAAGAAAAATCTTAAGGAGATGACATAACTGACACCTCGAAAATGAACAACTTGGGTCTTTACTCAATGTACATGCCAAATTTCAACTTCCTAATCCAATTCGGACGGGAGATATGCATAAAACAAACACCCAAGTTTTTTTTGGGATCTGTGACTTAGAGGGGGGAGGTGCCGTGGGGATGGAAGATATCAAATTTTAACCCCTTACCTGAATTTGAAGGAAAGATACGTATGGCAAAACCTTTCATCAGGGTCAAACAGGGGAAACTCTTCCTATTTCTCTTCTCCTAATTGACGCAGGAGGCTAATTTTTTGAAGTGTGACAACTTTTAATTCTCTATCGATTGGTTTAAAAACAAACAATTTTCGCAATTTTAGCCACTCAACACCCCCTTCCTTAAATTTGGGTATTTTCGAATTTTTCACCCAAGGTCATCTCCATTTCAAAATATCAGATCCGCTGCCAAAGTAAGTGCACTGCCTCATTTTGGCAGATTTTGCTCGGAATCAAGCCGAGTAAATGATTTCTGGTTCCGGGGAAAACAATAAAAATAATAATAGATACCACACATGGCCAAAAGCAATTTTAACTTTTCTCAAAATGAATTTTGTTAATTCCCTAACCCTAGCCCCCCCTCCTTTAGTCCGTTGACAGTTCGTAATAATTTGATTTTTATTCACAATATGACACAGGAAATCAAACTAAAAATATTGAAAAACAATTATTGGTAATTTTAGAAAGTTCAGTTCGACTGTTCTTTCGTTTTTTAAATACGCCATTCGAGCACCCCCCCTCCGCCCCCCCTCCAAGGAAAAAGTACGAGAAAAGGTTCAAATTGTATGTGACGTATTGATTTCCATCAATTCAACAATGCTGAGATCCAATTGGGAGAGGGAGCACTCAGGGAACGTATCCAATAAAGAGTCCATATTCAGTGACCTTATATTAGAAAGTATATTAAAGGGAGCGGTTAAGGAAGGGGGGAATCAAGTGGATCCGATTTGAGCAAAATTAATAGGAAAAACTCAAGGTCAAATTTGGGTCGTCTTGAAACATAGAGAGCCTATAAAATGGGAAGAGTCGAAGAAGGAGTGGCAGTTTGCACGAGGTTCGCACACATTGTACGGTTTTTTTCGCTTAGCCAACTATATTTACAATTATTACAAAACAATCAGTCATCAGAATTTCATTACTATTAATTATACAAACTCTTGGAAGGCACAATAGGCAAGTATACAAGCTTGCGAATGTAAATCATTCTATCGTTAACGATAAGCAGCCAGTATGTAGAATGAGTGAATAGTGCAACGAGGATTAAATTAATTTTTTACATGGTGCAGATTTAATGCATTCGCACAAGCAAATGTTGTTCTAATTAACGAGAAACACTTGGAAATATTCCATCGTCGTTTTATTACGTTGTACTTATAATTTTGCTGCTACTAAGATAGGAAAAAGTATAAGAAAAAATTACGTAGGCATGGTACATGGAAATACGAGTTTATCGATATACTTACTCGGATATTTCTTTGATCTACGTTAACTTTAAGCTTAGTGGTTTCCATATTACAATTTGAAACTGCCTAAACAAAATACATTCTAGGCCAATTTTCACCCTCTAAATTAATCAGAATGATCTGTTGAGGTATTGAAATTAATTTCTGAAATCATACGGGTTGAAAGAAGTAAACCCCCTTACCCTTTGAAAGTAATGTTAAACGTCTCTTCATTCCATACACAAAATGTAAACCTTATTCGTTAATAAGAAAAAATTCAACAGGAGTTCAATTGGGGTTTCAAAGTCAAAACAAATCAATACGGTCGAAAAACGGATTTCTTAAACCAATTAAGAGTGCTGTCAAGGTGTTCAACCGGTTTTGCAAAGTCAAAACCGTTCAAAAAATTGGGTTCTCTCTCTAGTAAAAAAAAAAAATATTGCACATCTCTTCATTTTGTATACGATTGTAGTGTATTTTTCCAAGTCAACCAGAGATATTTGTAAATATGTTCGAACCGGTTTTTAAATATCACTATGTCCAAAAACTGGTTTATCTGAGAAACTGTAGTTTCAATTTGTATATGAAATTTTCACCAGTCCGCCTGAATCAATAAAATTTTAAAAAAATATCAGCTCAGATATTTTAAACCGGTTTTACAAAGTTAAAATAATTACAAAACCGGTTTCTCTCAAGAAAATTAATATACTATACAACTGTATCATTTGTATTTGAATTTGAAAATATCAGTTCAGAGATGTTAAACCGGTTTCAAGGTCAAAATAATTCAAAAACCAGTTCCTCTCGGCGTAATATACATACTATACAACTCCTTCATCTGCATTTGAATTTGTAAATATCAGTACAGAGATGTTGAATCGTGTTTTTAAGGTCAAAATGATTAGAAAACCGGTTTATTGAGGGGGGGGATTACGCCTTTTTAATCTGTTTTTGAAGTTTAAAGTATCAGCCCCGAGATGCTAAATCGGTTTTTCAAGGCTAATGCAGTTCAAAGCCCGGTTTCTCTAAGGTTGGAAGGTATACATATTATACTCCTCTTAAAGCTGCATTAAGATTTAAAAATATTGGAGATATTAAAACCGGTTTCTTAAGGTTAAAATAATTAAAAAACCGGGTTCTCCCAGGGAAAGTACACATATTGTACACCTCTTCAATTTGTATACGATTGTTCAATTTTTCTAGGTCAACCAAAAATATCTGTAGAACTCTTGCAACCGGTTTTTCAAGACCAAAACGATGGTAAACCAGTTTTTCTTTCTGAAACTTGTCTCGATCAATTTCTCGTCCCCCCTCCCCTTAGCAGCTTTCAATTCTTAGCAATAAGTTAGTGATCAAGAGGGATATTGAAATAAAATCTGGTTTCCAATCTTTTAGAGCTTAAAAACCAGTTGTAACACATTTTATACATATGCCTGGTTGTCTTGAAAAAACACTGGAAATTTCGCCAAAAATTGGAAGACGTAGCCAAAAATATAACTTTTTTCAGGGAAACCGGTTTTTGAAACATTTTTGCCTCGAAAAACCAGTTTAACATCTATACAGATACTTTTATCGACACAAAATGACAAAGAAAATTCGCACACAGGTTCGTATTGTTCTGACGTTAAAACCAGTTCAACGCTACTAGTATTTTCTAATACATTTTGGGGGGTTTGTTTTTCAATCTTTGAAAATCAATTTAAGTAGGTTTGAAGGCCAAACAGTGATAAAATACGATCTTACTCCCTACCAAATACTCAACTGATATTTTTTCAGAACTTGGGTCATTTTCCCTTGCCACATTTTTTACACCCGGTCTAATATTTAAATTTTAATTATTTCAATTAGTATTTGAGCCCAGAATCAAAATAGAAATGCCCCATATATAAAATGACCGAAGTATATTTCATAAGATTTAAAATGTTCCCCTCCCCTCTCTTCGTACGTAACACTACACACCATATCCATCACTTTAGATAATTTTGAATAATTTTCGCCTAAAAATGATACCAATACAGCATTACCGCATATACTCGTATAAAATTTACAGAGTAAACATTCGCGTACTTTTCGAACCACTAAGAAGTTGAAAACTTTCATTTTCCATTTGGCCAAATTAAAAAGTTTAAACTCGCGATACGATTAGTGCGACTCGTTTTAGCGAAAAATATTTCTCGAGACTTAAAGTTTAATTTTTAGCTCGTAAATTTGACATGTTAACGGCCTCGTTTTACGACCTTAAATGTCAACATGCCAAATTTTAATTGTTCAATCATGACGATCGCGATTGCCGCGTATTTTTATGGCTATTTTCATACGCGCGCGTACTGTACCGTACCGTACCGTACGGTACGTTCCTTTCCCCTACCCCAGCCCCCCACCTGGCCACCTGCTGCTGGCACAAAAACTTACGTAGGTACATCATCATGTATATAGCCATAGGTAGGTAGAGGCGCGGGGGTACACGCATTACATATATATCTACATCGTATGAACTTATTTATACGCTTGTGTATGAAATAAATAACCGCGAATAACGGTAATTGACGTTGCACATGTTTTATTACGGTACGGTAGATGTATTATCTACAAAACGTGCCATCATCGATTATTATTCGCAAAACCGATTCGTTTATTGCTGCGGTTACCTCTATTTATTCTATATACTCGTCTGATTGTGTGGTTCAGGAAATGACATACATATTACATACGTAAATAAAAAATGCAGGTTCCTACCTACGCATCGGCAGGCTAAGCGTATCTATTCGTTGAAAACGACAATGAATTCTTCTTCTATGTAATGGGTTTCCAATTAGGGAGAAAAAAAACAAGCGGAATTCGCACAGATAAATCACCTAATAGTGGATCTTAAGTGCTACAGTTTCAAGGAACTTGGATCAATATGGGGGGGGGGGGGTCGTCAATGAGGGCTGAAATATCAATTTTTCCAAGAGGGTACATCAAGGGTCCCTATTAAATTTACATAGCAAATTTCAACTCACTATCTCAGTTTGAAAGCGAGATATGCGTGAAACAAACTTTTTTCAAGGTCAAAATGGGTAGAACCCTCTATATCTTCCTTCCTAATTGACTTAGAAAGCTAATTTTTGAATATGTAGTACAACTTTTTATCCTCTATCGATTGGTTTAGGAACGGTTTTTTTTTTACACTTTTAGCCCTTCAGCACCCCCTCCCCAAAATTTTGACATGACTGAATTTTGGCCCAAGGCCAACGTTGCTCGTATATATCTAATCTGCCACCAATCTAAACCAAAAAAATCAAATTTGAACGATTTTGATCGCTATTGAACCGAGTAAATGATTTTAATATTCGAAGAAAAAAGCGAAATAATAAATAGAAACATATATTTGACACGCCCAAAAATGGTCTTTGCGGTTTTCACCGATTTGAAACGAATTAGAGAAATCCGAAAATGTTCAGAATGGACTTCTTAGAATTTTGTACCTACTTCCCGACTTTACTTTTCTAATAAATGGATAAATATATTTTCATCGGTAGAATTTTTCTTGAAAAGAAAGACTAAAAACGCTAAAAATTCATTCTACTTGAATCACGATCGAGTTCTCACTTGAAATGCTGTTCATATTCTATTAGACCCATATCATTACTTCACTCACCCCCCCCCCCCGAAAGAACTTTTGAACAACTTGAATCCTGACGAAAGACCTTCCTTACATTTGAGATTCTTTCCTGCACATTATTTCCACCGCAGAAGTGCAACAAAGAAAAAATTCAAGCATTAATTATTGCTCTTGATCATAATTGTAAACGGATGAATTTTGAATGGCTTGAATGAAGGATGAAAAATGTATCCAGTTTCCATCCTGAGAAAGAATATTCCTCATATATTCCTAAGAATAGGTCGATTCCCAATAAATACAAACGGATAAAATTTAAGCAGGAGAATACAGGATGAAAAATTTGCCCCGCTTCAATCCTGACTGAAAAACATTCTTCAGTCATTCTCGGAACTGTTTCATATGCAGGAATGCAAACACATGAATTTTGAGTAAATTGAGTATAATATGGAAAATGCATTCTGTTTTCATTCTAACTGTAAGAAAAAATCCCCGAATACTCCTAAAATTCTTCACTTTTTACTTCACTATCCAAGAAATGCAAACTGGTTAGTTTTAAGTTGGTTGAATACCAGATGAAAAATTCATCCTACCTTAATTCTGAAAAAAAAAAAAAAACATTTCTCAAACATTCCTAAAATCCTTCCTCAGCCACTTCGATTCCTAAAAAAATCACTGAAACGTAACTAGGTAAGTTTTCAGTGGGATCAACTCCGGATGGAAAATTCAAACTACTTTAATCCCGAATTCAAGCATTCCTGAAATATTCCTGACATTCTGAGTTGCCCACTTCAGCCCCGAAGAAAATAGTTGAAATGTAAACACATTAGTTTTGAGCTGGATGAATAGAGGATGGGAAATTCATTTTGCCTTGATCCTAAAAAGAAAACTTTTTTCAAGTTTTGAGAAGGATTAATACAGGATCGAAAAAATCATCCTGCCTTGACTCTGAATGTAAGTATTGCTGAAACATTCCTGGCATTCTTCGAGGTCTACTTCACACCCCCCCTCCCCCTCAAATAATTCGAATGCGAACAGGTTATTTTTGAGTTGGATGAATGCAGGATTCATCTTACCTTTATTCTAAAAGAAAAGATTTTTCAAATAAACATTCCTGAAATTCTTCCTCGCCTGCTTCAATTCCTAAGAAAATAACTGAAATGCTAGCAGATAACTAGATAGGTTTTGAGCGGGATGAATACAGGATGGAAAAATCATTCTACCTTAATCCTGAATTGAAGCATTTCTGAAATAATCTCAAAATTTTTCTTCGCCTACTTTAGCGCCGAACGAAATAATTAAAATACAAACAGGTTAGTTTTGAGTTGGACGAATACAGAATGCCAAATTCATCCCGACTTCCTTAATTCTGAATTGAAACATTCCTAAAATATTCCTGAAATTTGTCATTACCTAATTCAGCTGGGAAGGAAATAATTAACATGTAAACAAATAAGCTTTGAGCAGGATTAGTACTGAGTGGAAAATCCAATCCTGAATAAAAACATCCTCAGACACTCCCGACATTCTTCCTCGCTCACTTTGGCCTTGAAGAAAATAATTAAAATGCAAACAGATAAGTTTTAAGCAAGATTAATATTGAATAGAACATTCAATCTGCCTTAATCATGAATTGAAGCATTCCTAAAATATTCCTGACATTTATTGCTGCTTACTTCAGCTCCGATGAAAATAATTAAAACGCAAGCAGATAAGTTTCGAACAGGATTAATCCTAAATGGGATGTTCATCATTCCTCAATTCTGAACGAAAAATCATTCTTCAAACATTCCCGACATTCTTCCCTACTACTTCAGTTCGCATTCATCCAAGAAACACAAAACATTCAAGTTTGAGCAGGATTAATACTGAATGAATAATTAATTCTGGCTTAATATTTGAAGAAAACATCCTCAAATATTCTCGACACTCTTCCTTGCTCAGCTCAATTCTCAAGAAATGCAAACAGATAAATTTTCAGCAAGGTGAACCCAAGATGGAAATTTTATCCTGCTCTAATCCCCCCAAGGAAAATATTCTTCAAGACTCCTGACACTCTCGTCTGTCTACCTCATTATCCAAGAAATGCAATTAGATTAATTTTGAGCGACGTGAATATGGATGGAAAATTCATCACGGTTTAACACTGAAAGGGAAACTCTTTTTGAGATATTTTTTGCGTCCTTCCGGGTCTGATGTTTATTTTTTTTTCACTTGAACAATGCAAAAATATGACTTTCAATCCTACTTAAAATTTGTAGAATTTCTTTACACCCCTCCCTCCCCTCCATCGCAATACTCCACTGATTAAGAAAATAATTTATTTTGAACTGGATCAACTCATGATGCCGATAATTCTACAACCTATCATGATTTACCTGAACCACTTCATTTATACGTAAGAAAGTAAATAAAGCCTGCATTTCATTCATCATGTTATCCGTTTCAGAAACTCAAAACGAAAAAAAAAAAAAACTAACCAACCGATACCTTATCGCAGTAATCGCAGTTATCGCATAACGATGAATTCAAGAAGCTATACGCTTATCCCACGTAGTAATGTACCTCGGTGATAAATTAAAAACTTACATGTACGCGACTATTTTCACATGGCATCCGCAGCAGTTAAACCTCTCTGAAGGGAATATGGTCAGCGAAAAGTCGTAATTTACCGGAATGAAATTCGCGCAGCACACAAGAAGCCGTGTAATAGACAAATCCCTTTATAAGGATACGACCTTGGTAAGGCGAGGCAAAACTTCCCTCGAAGCACACCACCGAGACCAAAAATAGACCACTACGAATAACCTAAATTTACCCTTATTACATCGCCAAAAACCCTGTCCCTTTAACGTACCAAAACCAACGCAGCGTACGAAGCAAAAAACACCAACGAAGGATAGCAAAACGATAAATCTATTTAGCTTACATAACAAATATACTGAAAGTTGGTATAGAAGAGAGGGAGGAAAAAAAAAACTTGAAGAAAGTAACATCTCTCTCTCTCTATCTCTTCCTTGCTCTTTATTTATTTCTCCGGGGAAATGAGAAAATCCGAAACGATGTTTCAAGGTCTTCGACGAAAAACTCGCTTTCTCCAAAATGTTAAAACTCGTTACATGTCTAAAACACTCGTTAATTTCATCATTTATTACATACACTTTACAGCGTGATAATTACCCGAGCTTATCTAGAAAAAAAAAAGTGTAACTATATCGCGATAACGTTGCCACATGTAATCGATTTAAATTAGTTTAAGCGACGAAAAAATACAATTCGACGTAGTGGAAAATAACAAGAAGAGAAAAACTAACGAAATGAATCGAATCTACTGCATAGATAATAATTTTAACCCACTTGTACCCAAGATAAACCAGACATGCTAGCAAGTTATGCTAGTGATGGATACCAAGTTCACCATCAAAGTAAATAAGTTTTTCAGGTAGCATGCCTGGGCCCCTGAAAATGAGGTGGGAAATTGATAAACTATTTTAGAAGACTTTTTATAATTCACAGTTGGGAAAAAGAAATATTACGTTCCACGATGCATAACATTCTGTGACAGAGGAAATATAAAGGTGTGCACAACAGCATTGCGTTTTATTTTCAATTTAGTAATC
>FIZR01004185.1:0-27809 GCA_900060175.1 Ferrisia virgata
CACATGGGCATGAAAACTGAGATCCAAAACTCACATTTGCCAAACAATATCATTACTTTTTCTGAATGTACTAGAACATTGGAAACCACTACTGAGATCCAAAATTACGTAGATTACAGCTTGAATATTATTTTGCATTTTACCAAAAATTTACCTACTAGTCAAATGTGAGTTTTGATTCACAGCTCCTCAATTGTAGAGAATAAATCATCGCAAATGTGTAAATTTTATTGTGTTTTATGAATTTCAAACAGTGTTATCAATATTGAGGAAATTTTGTAAAATTTTCAATACACCCGTGTTACTTGCACCTACAACCTTGTTTCTTTCGTACATTCTTTTTTTTTAGATGGAATTTGCTGTATTACATTTGAGTGGCGAAAAAAGGATTTTTCTTCTAAAAATACTTCACGAAAAATATAATTTTATTTAGAGTATTTACTCAGCTTTGTTGTATTTATTTTCTTTAAATTAATTGAATATTTTAGGAAAACAGGTTCTTGCTTTAATTTATATTTCTATGGAAATTTCAACATGATATTTTTTACGTGGTAAAAATATAAACGTGCCAAATTATGATTGAGGAAGGGGATAAACATGAGGAACTCTAAACCGTAATCCCTTTACCCCTCGAGCAAGAAATTTCCATCTTGAATAATCAGTTGGTATAGGAAGAAGTCTAAGATTGATTGAACACTCGGCTACTTACCAAAAGTTCATTTAATTTCAGACTTACTGTTAGCAATTTGTGAATAATTTTGTAGCAAAAACGCGTGTCGGTAGCAGATATGACATCAATGAGTTATTGATATAGACACTGAAACTACCAGATGCCCATCTGGTGGTCCCAAGAGTAAGGGGAACTGGTAAATAGTTATTCATGGTTTTTCCAGTAGGGGCGCTGATCATCACTGCGTCTCGGCTATTTATTAGAAGACAAACCTCCACTGAGAGCAGTTCTATTTCTTAACCGAAACCGACAGCGCAGAAAAGCACCACTGAGATTTCAACCAATCAAAATGCAGAAATTTCAGAGCGTGCCTCTGCGGGATTTAGTAAACAGCGCTCCTAATGGCTATGTCATGAACAACAAGGTTATGTACACATGGTACCTATCTGTTTTTGGTACACAACTAAGGAATGCCCAAAGTTTTTCATGGTAGCAGAGCGAGGTTTTTTTTTTTAAACTGGGAATTCAACTACACCACATTGTAGTCAGGGTTGACCAGAGTCTGATCTGAAAGGACACGAAATGAGACTTCGAGTCTTTTTTTTACAGACTCGCAATTTTGCGATTCTGTTTCTATTTTGAACGAGTCTTTAATGAGAGCCAGTCTCTGTTTTGAGTCCTAATGTTTTTGTTTTTCTTTGTTGTCAAGTCTGTTGAGAGCGGTTTACATATGTGTATTGAAAGTAAAAAAGAAATTTTACTTGTAGGTAAATGTAATAATTTTTCTTTTTTCAAGGTTTCCTCTATCAGTTTAATACAATACAGATTTTGTTTTTACTATCTTTTACGTTTAAAAATACGCTGTAAGTTATTGTTGACAGGAAAAAAGAGACTCTCAACAGACTCGGAGTCTTTCTGATGAACCACTCGCTACATGATTACTCGGAGTCGCAATTTCCAAGGACTCGAGTGTTAAGACTCGGAGTTGCAATTTTCAGAGACTTTGGTCCATCTTGCTTTATTGGAGGAGCTAAATGGCTTCAAAAATTAGCATAATTTACAGAATACCAGGTGCACATTCGATTCCAGTACTCCTTTGGCAATTTTTCATGAAGATTTCTCCCAACGTGTAAGAGCTAACAACACTTTTGTGATCTATTTTCACTACATTCAGAAGTACCAACCTAAATGTTGTGAGAAAAATTTCCAAAAAATTCTCATGGGGGTACCCGAACTGAATGTACACCCGGTAAAATATCTGAATTTTTAAAGTCGCCTGGCCCATTCAATAACTGAAAATGGCGAAATATCCACTCATGATTTCTTACATTAAAAAAGTAGTACTACCACTTGGTAAAGTTCAAGTTTCTTAATTTTTGAAAAAAAAAAAAAAAATCAGCTCTTCTACCATGGCAAACCTTGGATATCACTCATTCTTTAACAAGAGCAAATACGTTCTATGTGTATACCGCCTTTTTTGTTTATCTAGTGTGGGGCTACCTTCTGGTAAGATATTATAGAAAAACCCCGAATCATGCTGTAAGATTAGACGCTGAGTACTGAAAAAAGTGGAAAAACTTCAAAATGCTCAAATGTAAGATGCATTCACTTGTACGTATTTATGATGAATATAAAGTGAACAGAATTTTTTCGATTCTCAAAAGCTATAAAGTAGTCCAATACAACAGGAAATGGAATAAAACGCAGCATACTTGGCAAAAAGGTTTAAGGATGGGAAAACGTGGTAGTGTTACTGATGAAATAATTTTTTTTTAGTTTTATTCTCGATTTTCCAATAAAAATTCTGTAAATAATTTTTATAGGTTGTACAATCAAGATAGTACAATACTCGAACTTGAGATTTCAAAAATACTAAAAAAAAAAAAAAAAAAAACCAGAACGTTACAATTAATTGTAGTAAACATAATTCATTCGACTTCGATTTTATTTGAAAATAATCCCAGATATAATTAAAAACAAACGGACGAATAATAAGAAGATGATTCGTTAAAACGATTCCTTCGTTTGCTTGTTAGTATTATTTCATTAAAACGTTTACGACGCTCGCTGGTTGTCGTTTTATACCAACACAATTTAGACAAAATACTCTTCCAATCAATGTAATCGGTTTGTCGAATTAAACGAACGGAAATACCCGCTTTTGACAGAGTCGACTCGTATTTAAATTATTGGTCGGCGTGACAGGGGGGGGGGCAGCCCGGGCGTGGACGAGGACTCCCGTATTGTATTAATTTAATTACCTCGACGGACGTTGAAAATCCTCCCGAATCTTCGGTGGCCGTAACAATCAACGAATACACATGCGGCTGTCTTAAATCTTCGAAATCGAGTTCCTTCGCTAGTTTAACGATACCGGAAGATGGTCCGATGTTGAAAGTACCCGCTCCTTGTCCTTGAGCTTTCAACGTATACCTTATTTCTCGATCAGCGAACGATTTAGCTTTAACCGATATAATACTGCGGACGAAATAAACGAAGAGAAAAAACAATTAGATGTGTTTCCATAATAATGCGTGTAAGTTTCGAAGTAAGTAAGCATAGTATAAGGCACGATGCTCATAGATGGTTGTATTGTATACGTACTCTGAATCTTTACGTTGATTTTCAGGTATGTCGGCTTCGTAAGTTTGCATATAAAATTGAGGTGCACGTTTGCCACCCACAATTGATAGTCGTTCTTCCGGAGTCGACTGATATCTACGATCGTCGATCCGCCCATTTTGGTCTTCCGCTTTTACATACAGAACGTATTCCATGTCGAGTTGAAACGGGTCTGTGCCTCTGGTGCGTACAACACCGGACCTTTCGTCAACCTCGAATCTTCCACCGGCTGTAAAACAAAACCATATCGCAGTTCATTATAAACAAAAGCCTCTCTTCCTCTGTTTAGCGTACTGTTTTTAAACACACGATAGTCGGAGGTAGGTATACGATATGTATTATTTCGATTACACAAATACTTACACACACGCAGACATTATACTAAAGGACACAAAAAAATACTCCAATTCTCCCCCGAATATTATTACAACCGTATTAACATAATATAACACGTGACACGGACGCGATTAATGAAGTTCACCATATCTTTCGTAATTTTAGATTCAGAGTCGTCGAAGGTACACATTCGGCATAATTATTCACGCTCGTATGGCTTCTGTAAGAACATTCACCAGCTGTCATCTCCTTTATACTGAGCTCGTTTTAAATATATGACTTCTCTTTCTCTCACTCTCCTCTCTCTGTTTCGGTGCTGTTTTTTTTTTTCATATTCGAATAAGATGACATAATCGAGATCGTTACGCTGCTGCGATAGGAAAAAAATACACCGAGGTAAGTTGAGATGTTTTTAGGCGATTTTTTTTTTTTTTTTGGTCCTTGAATAGACTATTGTACAATGTACCTACATCTCTGAAGATGTAGTAGACTAAAATCATTCAGATAAATGAAAATTTTAAATAATGTCCATGTTGAAAATATCCAGAGCCCAGATAAAAAATTTTCAGTTTTGCACTTGAAACATTTCTGCGCTGTTTCAAGAATACATTTTTTGTTATCAAATTATTTTTATATTATCCTGCCGCAGACTTCCATGGAATTAAGGAACATGGAACTAGCATAAATATGTAGCACGAACAGACGAGAGATCAATTACAATAGTCTGAACTATTTTCTCTATATGTGGTGGTGTACCTCTACCTGCAGGCATGTAAAAGTTAAACAAATGAGCGATTTCAGAATTTTGATCCGATGCATCGATCTAAATAAGGGACCTTGTAGATAAAAATTTTTCCAACAAATTTTGTCATATACACATTTTGCCTATCTGCGTTATTGAAGGAGTAGCATTCGTTCGAATTTTATACGCCCCTTCAAATAATCGAGATAGGCAAATATTGTACATGATCAAAAATACTGCGAAAGTTGTCTGTTACAAGGTCCACCATTCAGAACCACGATTAGAAAAAAAAAAATTGTTTTTAAAATTTTGCATTGTCCCACTATCGCCATGTAAAATTTTGAGAACAAAAAAATGGCCTAAATCGTAGTTTTGAATAGTGGACCTTGTAGTAGGCGATTTTTGCTTAATTTTTGGCTATGTACAAAATTTGCCCATCTCGATAATTAGTAACGCATATAGGCAAATTGTGTATACGATAAAATTGGAAAGGAAAATTTCTGCCTACATGGTCCACCATTTGGAAGTGTTTGGGCTAAAATTCTGCAAGGCATGCGAATCAGCTAAAAATATGGCTCCGACTACTCTGACCTGACTATGGGAGTCAACATGGAAACTTGACTTTTGACTTCGGAGTCAAGCTGCCAAATTAACTCCCACTCATGCTCGACTCCGGAGTCAATCTCAGACATTCACTCCGACTCCACTCCACTTTGACTCCGGAGACAATTTGTGATCTTGACTCCTGACTCTGGCTCGACTCAGGAGTGAGTGAAGATTCGGTGTCATAAGGAAGTCGTTTTGATTCCGGCTCCTGGATTGACTCACATGCTTTGAAGAAAATTCAAGAAAACACCTGCAGTGAAAAAACACTTCAGGAACCCGGAGTGACTCCGAAGTAGGAGTTGAAATGATTCCAAAATGACTTCGGAGTTGAGATATCAAAATTCAGGACAATAGAATTATAACTCCGGAGTCAAAGAGTTGAGGTCTGAAAATGAGTGCGGGATCAGTAGTGAAATTTTAGAGTCATGAAAACTGAATCTTTCGTCAACTCTGGAGTCGAGGTATTAAATCTAATGCTTTGTGAAATTACGACTCCGAAGTCAGACGGAGTCAACAGTCAAGGTTCAAGAATAACTCCAAGAGTTGGTAGTTGGAATCGGAGTGAGTTTTTTCGCTGACTCCGGGTTGCTAAATCATCTTTTTCGCCTTTTAAAATTTTAATTTGCGTTAGCGTGTATCCAGATTCACGTTTCGACTGATTGACCAACATAAATCCAAAGCCGAAATCAACATTTTAATAACGACCAAAAGTCAAATAAAACCTTACTAATTGGGAGTCAAAACTGATTCTCTGTTGCAGAGTCAATGATTCCAATTCTACATTGACACTGGAGTCAATCGATTTCTTTCATACCCTGTAATTCTGAAATTGCTCATTTGTTAAATTTTCAGATGCCTGTAAAACGCTATCTATGAAGGAAAAGGTGCGCGGGGGGGTGTCAGACTTTCATGCTAACCTTCCACAGATGTCGTGGAGTTAAGGAACGCCATCGGCACTCGCATATATATGTATTACAAGCAGAGATAGGTTCTACTACGGTCTGACCCCTCTTTTCTCCACACGTGTCGCTGTACAGGCATCTAAAAATTCATCAAATGAGCAGTTTTAGAATTTTGATCTGATTATCAATCCAAGTGACCGACCTTGTAGAAAAACATTTTTCGAACAAATTTTGTCAAGTACACATTTCGCCTATCTACATTATTGAAGGGGCAGTGTTTGTTTGAATTTGATGAGCCCCTTTGAAAAATCATGATAGGCAAATTTCGTATATAACAAAGAATGCTGCAAAAGTAAACTAGTACAAGGTTCAGCATTCAAAACCACGATTTGGGCAGATTTTTTGCTCGCGAAATCATATATTGCCCTAATTTACCCCCCCCCTCCCCAAATAATTTAAAGAACGAAAATAATTGTATAAGTTGTGTTTTTGAATGGTGAACCTTGTACCAGGCTATTTTTGCAGCATATTTTGTTGCATAAAAATGTTGTCTATCTTGATGTTTTGAAGGGGTTCATAAAATTCAAACAAATGGTGCCCCTTCAATGCTACAGATAGGAAAAATATGTACACGACAAAACTTGTAGGAAAAATTTTTGTCTACAAGGTCTGTCACTTGGATTAGTAATCAGATCAAAATTCTTTGTTAGATTTTTAGATGCCTGTACAGCGATACCCCAGGGGGGAAAGGGAGTGGGTCACGCTATCACAGTAATGATAAAAATGTGTTTCTAGAACCAACAAGCGGAATTCAGTACCACCAGCTTATACATCGCAGCTAGTGCGGAGCCTTGTACAATACTTGTAAGTCGACACACAATACAACAGTCGAGTAGGATTATAATGGTAAAGAAAATCCTGCTAAAATCACACTGTTAAATAGTTACACAAAAGATTACGCGAAAAAAAAAAAAAGAAGAATCGAATAAAAAACAGAAAAGAAGAATCTAGCTCGATATATCGTGTTATACCGATCAAAGGCATTGGTAATGTCCACTTTAGTACAATTAACTCGACATATACACTCGGTGTACATACCAATTGAACAATAAGTGGGAAAAAAATATAGTTAGGTATCCACTTAGCAGGCGGTCCATCAATATCGTAAAACGACCGGTATAAAAATCGCTATTGTTACATCGTTCGAAGCATGAAAATGATAATCGAATTGCCACGACCGCGGCCATTTCGCCACCAACGCTGTAATCGAATTGTCTATACATGAAAAGGTCGAGTACACCGAAAAATAATAATTAAGTTTCTATAACAACGCGTTATTGCTAAAGTAATTACGTTGACTTCCGCTTTTTTTTTTTTTTTTTCGTTACGTTATTTTTTACTAATACTTTTAAAATAAAAAATATTTACGATAAAAATTAATAAATTATCTCGAAATTTAGCTACCTACTCGTCTTCGTCCCTCGTTCGACACGTTTTTTCTGCAGCTTTTTTTTTCGCTTAATAAGCATTTTATAAACAAGGTAGCTTTTACCGCGTAGTGAACATTTTCAAGTTTCGTTCACCTAGTTTCGATCAATAAAATATGGCAACGAAGGAGTGAAAAAAAAAGCCTGCAGAAAACGCAACCGACGAGTACACGGTCTCGCGGTGTCGACAACCAAACGTGTATTTTCTGCAAGTTTTTCCTTTCATACAGGATGGCTTTTTTTTCCCCTCTACTTACTTACTATTTCATACAATTCGGAGAAATTTCGTCTTTTTCTTTTTCTCTAACGAAAACAAGAAAAAAGATTTCTCGATATTAATTGATAATTTATATCGCGAGTATTGAAATGACATTTTTCCAAAGTGAATTTTTTTGCTGGCTGTTGTACCTAG
The DNA here is from genome assembly GCA_900060175.1 of Ferrisia virgata. Lineage (NCBI taxonomy): Eukaryota > Metazoa > Arthropoda > Insecta > Hemiptera > Pseudococcidae > Ferrisia > Ferrisia virgata. Next base: position 7,778 of record FIZR01004185.1, read on the forward strand.
ACCTACCTATATACTTTTCCCGCATAAATGCCACGTTTGTCGTCGACGTCGAAGAAAATTACTTTTTAATACGATTACCGGTAATAATTGATTTTTTTCTTTTTCTTTTTTCTTTTTTTTTTTTCTGTCTAATGCTATCTCGTAATTTTTGAATGTTTTCTCCCTTTTACAGACGAAGGTTTTTCATTTTTAAAACGCCAGTAGCATTGTTGTGCTAATGAAAAATACGGTACGGTTTGAGATGGGACGCGAGTTACAGCTACCGTTAATGTTATTGCTGTAATTATTATGCACAGGGCAAAAGTAAAGCCTTTAGCAGGTTTACTCTAAGCATTTTATGTTTAATTCAATTTTTGTCGGCGGTGCGCAACGGTGAGGTCAAAAGGCAAAGACGAGAAAAAGAGAAGTATTAGCTACATACCGAGTCGATGTTACGTTGTACGCTATACAAAAATATTTGTAAGAAGGCGGGGAGGGAGAGGGGAGCCAGATAAATTTTGTATACATGTTCGTTACTGGAGAATAAAAAATAGATAGCGAAATTCCTTTTGAGCCAACTCGTATGTCCATTTTTCTTTTACAAATGGTAAGAATTTCATTTGAATTGGACGAGTTGTTTATCGTCGACAATTATCGAATATCGAAATGATATCGAACTTACCCTTTCACATTCATATTATTTTATTGCGCAGGTGCGAAAAGAAGTAAATTTCAGTGATGAAAGTTCTCGATTAAAATTATAATACATAATTCTAACGTAGTTTCAAAACAGTCAAGATCAATTATTCATTCATTTCAAAATGAAAGCTACATTTTACAAAAATGAAACATTCATTCGGACGTTGAAACTGAAGGAAATTGATACGTTGAAAAAATTTGAAATGGTGGAACCAAAAAAATCGATTACTTGGTTCGATATGAAAGATTTCGATAATTACCACATCGAACTAATATGATGAAAAATCTATCAAAATTTACTCAAAATATGAAAAAAATTGTTAAAAACCAAAAATTGGATGAAAAACTCATAAGAATGGATGAAAAGCGCAGAAAATTGATCGATAATCACAAAAAGATCATGAAAAATGAATGAAAATTGATCTAAATTATAAAAAAAATCGTTAAATATCGCTGTAAATTTGGAAAAATTACTAAAAATTATTAAAAAGTGCAAAAAATTGATCAAAAATCACGAAAAAATATTGAAAAATGGGTAAAAGTTAATCTATAATATGGGGGGGGGGGACGGATGTCAAAAATAAACGAAAATTGAGTAAAAATTTGATAAAAATGGATCAAGTTCAAAAAATGGATACAAAATCATGGAAACGATCGTTAAAAATCATCGAAAATTGAGTATAAATTTGACAAAAACGGATATAAATTGGATAAAAATAGGAAAAATTGTTCAAAAATCAAGAAAAAATGTGAAAATTGACCTAAATTATGAAAAAAAAAAAGTTTACATCATTAAAAATTGGGAAAAAGTTGAGAAAGTTGATCAAAAAACAACAATAAATGTTGAAAATTTGGTAAAAATTGACAAAAAAGAGTGAAAATTAGCGTGAAATAAAAAAAAGTTCGTTAAAAATCGTTGAAAATTGGAAAAAAACTTGATAAAAATGAGTAGAAAGAGCCAAAAAATCGATCAAAAATTACGAAAAAATATTGAAAAATGGATGAAAATGAGTCAAAATTATTAAAAAAATTTTAGAAAAGCATTGAAAATTGAGTAAAAATTGGATAAAAATGACCAAAAAGAGCAGAAAATTGATCAAAAATTATAAAAAAATGTTAAAAAATTGATTGAAAATGGAACTAAATTATGAAAAAAACGTTTAAAATCTTTAAAAATTCGGTAAAATTTGACAAAAATTGGAAAAAAGTAAAAATTGATCAAAAATCTAAAAAATTTTGAAAATTGTGTAAAAGTTTGTTAAAAATGAGTAAAAAGTGCCGAAAATCGATAATAAATTAGGAAAAAATATTGAAAAATAGGTGAAAATTGACCAAAAATAAGAAAAAAAATCAACAAAAATTTGATAAAAATGGATAAAAAGTGAAGAAAATCCAACTTAAATTATGGAAAAAATGTTTAAAAATGTTTAAAAATTGACCCAATTTATGAAAAAAAAAAAAAAAACCGCTGAAAATAATTGAAAACTGAGAAAAATTTGACATAACAGCGAGAAAATTTCCTAAAATATGAAAAGAAAGTCGTTAAAAATCTTCGAAAATTTGGTAAAAAGCCGATAATAATGGTAAAAAAATTCAGAATACTGATCAAAAATCAAGAAAATTTTTTGAAGAATAGTTGAAAATTGGGTAAAAAATAGACTAGAATTGGTAAAAATTGAAAAAAACCAATCGGAAATAACGGGAAAATGTTGAGAAAGCTCTTTATACGTGAATAAACTCTTGCCAACATCACATTTCAACGCTAAATTTCCCTTTTACAACACCAAACTTGGATTTTTAAAAATCAGGTCATCTCAAACTCCACATTTTAAAAATTCCTTGAGAAATTTGACAGAAAATTATTTGCAATTGACAACATCGAAAAAAGTGATTTACGAAAACGAGACAATTTTCGTACCAAATGACCATAAATCTCAAGACATATCCATTTCTAAAAAATTTCTTTCGCAGTTTTTCCGAAATCGTGAAAAAAAAACCGCAATAAAGTATTTCGCAACTGTTGTAACCCCCTCCCTCCTGTTTTTAGATTTACAAAAATAGCGAAATTTCACCTACCCTACAACATTAATAATCCGTACTTTTAACCAGGAGAGAATTAAACTGAAACATGTGACTTTAACCGGTATGCGGATGCGGATATTTGGGCATTTAGTTTCTCACTACAGTCATTCTGAATTTTCAAATTCCGGATAGGAGCTCGAATGGGTTTGAAAACGTGCAATTCAACTATACATTATTCTATAAATACCACGATAGTTTCCTAACTAAATCTGAAATTATTTCACGTCATACCGCCTTCCATGGTCTGATATCACTGATCAGGAACGCTACGTCCAGACACCCTGATCATTTGTGTAGTAAAAAGTAAAAATATGTACGTATTAGATTTATTGAACCATTCAGATATGAATTTGTTGATTATTATGAAATGATTGCACCTATGATTCCGTAACAAAAGATAAAAATAGGGGGAATTCCTACATTCTACAGCAACTAATATAAAAGAAGGATATGTTATCTTCATTCGTACAATTTTCACCTTATTCGCTTCATTCTTGCGTATTTTAAATCGAATCAGTTGCAAAGAAATCATTCACCAATTTTATTTTTTATTTGTGTCTGGATAATGCGAAAAATTCACGATCTAGTATGTAATTATTGTTGCCAACATCTTACTTATTTTTACAGCAAAAAAATCAAAATTAAATAACCAAAGTACAATCAATAAAGAATACAAGTATTCGTTCAACCTGACGAATAAATTTTCACTTATCACACTTTAGTCCGATTTAAGCATAATCTAAGCCTCATTTATTTTATTCCTTTCGCTTTTATACATACGTGTCAGGTATCTAATGGTTTGCGATTTGAAAAATATTGTCTTACTGGCGGTAAACTTGCCCCTAAAAGCTAGCTCATTCTGAACCCTGGAGCTGGGTAAAGCCTATTGCAAACTGTGTACACATCGAACGTACATATACAAAGGGGGTAATCCAAATTTACGCCTCGAACGTATACGCACACGGCACAAGAACGCGTTTCGCCAAAGGTCATTAATATAAACGAACCTCGGTAAAGAAATCCCTTGAAAATTCACACTCGTTTATTGGCTCGACTATAAAATACTCGCTGGTATACACGACGTTCACTTTGGTATGGTATAGGCTCAGCCGAAGCACAATTCCACGTGCAGTTATATATAATTTTAGAATTTAATTCCAGTCGAATACTCATTAAAAAGCGAACGTTTGTCGATAAATCAATAATACGACCTTTACACAGAGCAATTCGCGTAAATCGCGTACGTACCCAGTAAGTACACAGGCTACACACATACTCTGCCAATAATAAGTACGCCAGCACCAACACGCCTATTTCCTACCCCTTGTTTTTTTTTTTTATTATCGCCATAAGTATGCGTAATTTTGCTTTTGGTTGATCTTTTTTTCGGTTTCTCTTTCTAGTATTTATACAGGTCGGTGTATGGGCGCGATTAGAAGGCGACGACGATGCGATACGAAGCTATCACGTAGTCACACATAAGCCTATATATTTTGTATACACGTTCGATAGAAAAATAAGAAGAAAAAATATGTATATATATATATATATATATATATATATAATAAAATCAACGCGTGTAAATTCTTCTTCGTATAGGACTCTATCAACGCACAAACACTCATTCGCGTATCGACGAATAAATCATGGTTTGGCGCAGCTCTCTCACATACACCGGCTCCGCCAAGCCATCGTTTCATCTGACAAAATCCCAGAGAGCGAAACAATATGTACTTGATAAACTTGCAAAGCTACCACTACACACTACACAAAATGAAGCGTGAAATTGAAAATAACTTTTTCAATTCGTCTCGTCGATAACTTGTTTGCCGAAAATTTCAAATCGCAGCGTGATATTTAACCGAGTTTTGTTTTTTTTTTTTTTTTTTTTTTTTTTTTTTACTTCACGTACGTATGCTGAATATGTTACATTTATGATACGTTTAAGCAGGACTGTAGCTAGCACCTAATTGGCAGGGGATGCTGGATGAACGTTCTATGACAGCAGTATAGTTAGGAAGGGTTAGAGGTCTGACACCCCTCCCACCCCGGTAAGACCGAAAAATTTGAAAATTGTTTACATTTATGCTAATTTTTAGTCATGGTCTACCGACCTACGATGGATGAGGGGGAGGGGAGAATAAAAAAATCCGTTTCACTTTCTCAGAAGATCATTGCGATCGTTTTTGGCCACGTCAATAATTTACTTTTTATTTTTTCTGCCGAAACTAAAAATCATTTACTTTTTTTTTTTTTTTTTACTTAATATCGGTGACATTTGGAAAACAAACTTAGATTGGCGACGAATTTGATACTTTGCAGCGAGGTCAAAATTCAGTTACGACCAAATTGGTAGAAAGGGTACTAAGGGGCTTAAATCGCAATTATCCCGAAAAATGTTCCCTTTTGAGCTAATCAATAGTCAACCTAAAGTTACACAACAGATCAAAAAATCAGCTCCTTATATCAAATTATGAGGGGAAATATGTTTTTTTTTCCATTTTGACCATGAAAAAGAGATCTTTTCCTCTAATTTCCGCTCTAAAGTGAGCTGGGAAGTTGAAACTTAGTATGGGGCCATTGATGTGTTTTTGGAGTTTTAACTTTTCAGACTTGTTGCTCTGCTTTACAAATCCGAAAATGTACTTTTTTTTGTCGGATTTGCTTGTTTTTCGAGTTTGTTCCTCGCATAACTGCCCACCAACTTGATCTAGAAGGTTAGAATTTGGCATACAGATTTAGTATGGGTCTTAGATATGCCTTTTGGGGGTTTCAGGTATTTACTCTAATATTTACCTGTTTAAGAAAAAACATCCCACAATGAACTTTTTGATCGTTAAAATGATCATTTTTTTTTCAAAATTTTACCCTCGTCTCTTTGTTTGGACATTCTAGAACGTACCATAAAATAGAAACCCTTCATTAAGCTCTTCCTAGCTACGCCACCGTGCTGTAGGTGAAAAAAATTGTATAATTTGTTAAAAGTTTTAATTAGCAACGAATAAGTGTTCCTACTTCGTAAGTTTAGTCTAGTACAATTGAAGTCTTCTAATACCATTAAAAATTAAATTATCTCAAAAATCGTAATTTCTTAGGTCATTGGAATTTCCCTAGGGGATACCCAGCTCAGCTCTAGCGAGTGCTGAGCATCCCTTAGCACCCCCTTGACTACAGACCAGCGTTTAAAATAGAATTCTATGTCTTATGCAACTAACAAAGGAACCTTTTCAACTGCCCGGCTTCGATTAGAATGAAACTTAGTTGGAACTCCCCCCCCCCCCCCCCCCATCCACCTGGAACCAAATTTTCAGCTGCTGAAGTTCATTTTTTGATTTTTGAAAATTTATACCAACTGTATAGTTGGTACATAAAGTCATAATGGAGAAAATTGGATTACTACCTAATATTGACCAATTATATTATCCAGCCATTCTAAAGGTTCCAGTAAGTTTTTGTTTTCTGCAGGATTTTTAAAAATAAAAAAATTGAATAAGTTGAGACATTTATATAACAAAAACTTGTTTGCTATCTAATCTAGAGCTCGTGATTCAACGTATAAAATTTTCCAAGCGCACGTTCTGGAGCCTCCAGCAAAGAATGTACTTCTCCAGATTTTTTTAAATGCTCCCGAACGAGCAGAAATGAACTTAAGCAGTTAAAAATTTAATGTCATCCTGTTGGCACCCATTCTAGCAAATTAAAATTGTTTTCCCAGAATTTTCAACCAGACTGTTGGGAAAAAGTTTTTTTGTGGTAATATGATAAAAAAATTAATTTTTCCACTGTCCGGCTGGAAATTCCAGGAAAACCATTTTAAACGGTTAGAATGGGTGTCAGTAAGAAAGAATAGAATTTTCAGCTGCTGAAATTCATATCCAGCTATTCTATAGTATTTTGAAAACCCTGGAGAAATCAATACTTTTTCTGAAGGCTTCGGAACGTTTTGGAAATGAGTTATTTTCATCGAAAATTGTTCACGCGTTTTCCAATTCTGAATTTTTTGGTTCTTTCTTTATTTTTCCAGTTCAAAATAGACACACAAAAAAAACTTTCCGACAGTCTGGTTGGAAATTCCAGGAAAACTGCTTTAATCTGTTAGAATGGGATACCAATACGCTGGGATACAATTTTTAGCGGCTGAAATTCATATCTGAACGTTTGGGAGCTTTTCAAAAATTCTGCAGAAGTAAATTCGTTGCTGGAGGCTCCAGCACGCGCGCTTGGAAAATTTTATACATTGAATCACGAGCTCTAGATTAGTTAATAAACAAGTTTTTGTTGAATAAATGTCTGAATTTATTCAATTTTTTTATTTTTAAAAATTCTGGAGAAAACAAAAACTTTTTGGAACCTTTAGAATGTCTAGAAAATATAATAGATCGATTTGCGTGGTCAATATTAGGTAGTAACCCAATTTTTTCAATTAGAACTTTGAGCATATTTTATAAAATATTTCACTCTTGCTGTATTTATCAACTACACAGTTGATACAAATTTTCAAAAATTCGCCCAAAATCCAAAAATGAACTTTAGCAGTTGAAAATTTGATTCGGGAGGATGTTGACATGCTATTTCCATCTAGCTGAGTTTCATTCAAATCGGAACCAGACTGTTGAGGCGGTTCTCTGGCAAGTATATTCCAACTTCGATTCCGTACCCTGTACCTTTAATTGTACATTACATGTCTGGTTTTCAACCTATTTATATTACCTATGTACAAGTAAGTATCTCGGTATTGTGTGCAAGTCTTTGCTCTACGTACACTTCGTTCGTATACCTACCCACTTACTTATACTATGGATAGATTAGATGAAATGCACTTTGTAGTAGGCATTACATGGTATAGATGGTAGGTCTAGGTAGAGGTACTTACTTCTGTCTCTGACGATGAAGTAATGAATATTCGCGTCCGTATCGGGATCTCTGGCTTGTAATGTGAAAACAGGTGTATTTGGCGGGGCGTTCAGCTGAACCACAGCCTGCATTGGTAATGGTCTATTGATGAAATATGGTGGCTCGTCGTTGACGTCTTTCAACGCGATGATGATTCTCTGGTTATCGGTATCTGTGTGTATATGCGTACAATACATAACATAACATACATATATATATATATGTGCAATGGGAAAATATGTACGTAAGCTACGTACCATGTACATACTAAAATACTTTATTATAAACTGTACACATGAATGTACTGTGTACTATGCCTATGTACTATATGTAGGTAGGTAGTATAGGTACCATGACAATACAACAGAATGGCATTTTACTTTTGCGTGACTTATTTGAATTAATCACGCCCATCCGTGTATAGCCATCATTCGAGTTTTATACAGCACTCGAAAAAGAATAATAATCAAAAAAAAGAAAAAAGAAAATCTTTTCACGCGTTTGAAAAATAATAATAAACGATTAATAAATCGAATTTCTCGTCTAGTACGTATATTAAGTACCTACATATATATACCTTCGAGAATTTTTTTATACAAGGTGTCCCATATAACGCAGGCATACAGATTTCACAGTAATTAGTTAGGTAAATAGGTAATAGAGGAATAAGATACATTGACATTTGTACACTTCCATTGTATTACGAGGTCATTGCTTTTTAATAACCCACCAGCATCCTTATCAAAAAATTTCAATTATTGTAGCAAATTAAGAATATTTCAGAAAAAAATTTTTAGCCCGCCATAGATGACACAGGTCTAGAAAAAATAATGTAATAACTGACTACCTCACGATACCGCATAACTTTTTTGTCCCCCCCCCCCCCGCTTTTATTAACTAACCAAAAATACTAGCATCGAAAATTCCATCAAATTAGCAGTAAAAAAGTGTTTTTAGTAAAAATTATCATATGAAAATTTTGCCTATCTCGATTGTCGAAGGGACACAATTAAAAGTTTTACGCGACAAAATTTTTAAATTTTAAAATATTTTTTGAAGTAAAAATTTGATGAAAAAAATCACTTAAATCATCAATTTAAGTACAGGATTTTGTAATAAAACATTTTTACAACAAATTTTGTTATACGGAAGTTTTGCCTATCTTGAATCTTTGAAGGAGGAGCTTTGCCCCTTCGATAATCAGGATAGGCAAAATTTTCATACGACAATTTTTGGTGGAAAAAATGTTTTCTACGAGGTCCTTTATTTACATAGGCCATTTAACTGAAATTTTGAAATTGCTCATTTGATAAAATTTTAAATGCTAGTATTTTTATCGTCAGTTGATATGCTACACATTTCTGTTATGATGTAATTTTTTAGGCCTTTTTCATCTGTGACGCAGGTTAGCACTTCACGATTGAAAAGGGCTGACTGGCTGAGCAAAGAAAAATCCAATTTTTTTTGAAAAGAATCTACTTTGAGCTACCATTTTGTGAAGGAAGTAATTTCATGAAAGTATTCCAATTTGAGGTTAACGAAAAATCATAACATGATGAGCTCTCAACCCTCCCCCTCACCCATCTTCCTTCATTGATTCTGATAACGTTTTTATCATTTCAAATCGACTCGCAGTCCATGGTCAAATTGGTATTAAATTACGAATAAACTTATGGCTAAAATTTCTATCATGAAAAAATCGGATAATTAATATTCTCCAAACATATTTCTTCCTAATAACTTCGTTCCAAATCAAAATACAGGAAAAAAATTAGATTAAAAAATGTAGCTCATCTAATTTCCAATAAAAAATTTCATCATACATTTTTCTCAAATACTGATAGGAACGCTTTAAAATCAGTTTGAAAAGAGTGTCTGTTCCGCGTGAAGTTCTCGTCACGGTGCGAAAGTCAACATGAAACAAACGTTTATAAATGTGCTGCTTTCAAATCTATTTTACGGCATTCCTGTCAATCGTTGAAAAAAGTGTCTAATAACTTTTTTTATTGGAAATTTAACTAGCTACATATTTTGATTTAACTTTTTTTCACTATCTTACTTAGGAGCAATGTTATTGGTAAAAGAGGTATTTAGAACGGACAAATGTGGATCAAATGAGGAAGATACTCTACTCCGATTTTGGCTATGCTGTTTAGGGGGTGGTAGGCTACAATCCCGTGAAAAAAATCAGTCATAAATTTTTTCGTTAGCCAACCATCAACTTTCTTTGCTTTCCCTATTGATTAATATGTCAGGGAAGAGGGACAGGATAACAATTATAAATCTGAAACCCATCGTTATGATTTTCTGCTCAACCTTAACTTGAATTAGTTCATGTAAATTATTGTACTTGTAGCTATTATTTTTCCGTGGGCTCGACCTTTTCCAGTTGTACGGATCTAAAAGTGTTTTTATGGAGCGTTCTAAACTTACCACTAAGCACTTACTCAATTTTGAACGAAACTCGAATCATTTTATTCATCCCTCTTCATATAAAACATAGGCTCGTGAACACCGTATTTCCCACGTCAGCGCCGTGGAAAATGCGACGTGTCTGTACGGGTTCAATAAGACGCTACAAGGGTGGTAATTTTTAAATATTTTTACAACGTTATAAATTAACCCAACCCCCTGGTATAATTTAGACTGAATAACATATTTTCTAAAAAAAAAATTGCCACTATACTTCCAAAATTTTTTTACAAAATGGCTGCTTAAAAATTTTTAAATTAAATCATTAGCTCTTCCTAGTATCATTGGATTTTTTATCATTCAGCTTGAAACTTCTGTTATGAAAAAATTTTCAAACTAGATACTACTTTACTTTCTCGTATCTATTCATTGCCTAATATTTTATAGGACACCTTGTATAATATACCAATGTACTTTTTCAAACCATCTTATCGCTAATACTTACATTTAACCCCTAAAACGTCAAATGATTAGCATGAAACACAGAAAGAAAAAACACGTAAATTAGAAAATCCAACAACTCACCGTGTACCTGTGTAATTACCATCGAAAGGAAAAAGTAACTTAAAACGAAAATTATTTCTTGACCCTATATCTTCTCCCCTATTTTACGAGAAGCTACCATAAACCTGACGAGAAATCCCTAATATTTTGCGTACTCCTCGATAACGATAGTTCATTTGAAAAGAAAAAGAGTCCAACCCACAAACCTCAAACCACTTCTATGAATTTCAATTTCGACCTTTTTTTTTTACATGTAAATTTAATTAAAGGCAATAGTAGCTAATTTTACGCTCGTTACATCTCTGCGAAGACCAGAAACTGAGGACTTCAATCGAGATAAGTCCCGAGTACGATCTACGATCTCGTTTGCTTTCTTTGTTCTTGTCTCAATCGATCGATCTCAAGGGATGGTCACAAAGAGAAAAAATACTTGTGTAGTACCACGTGGTATTCGTATTAAATTACGGTTTGCCACATACATTACATACACGTACATACGTGTAATCGTTAATATTTCAAACCATGAATTCATATTTTTGAAAAACGCATATGGAACAAGAAGAAAATTTCATTTTTGCAAATTGAAAGAAAAAAATTAAAGAGAATTTACTCGTATATCATAGTTTTTTTTTTTTTTTTTTTTTTTTAGTAAATTTCTATGAATGACTTTTTTGCTGACCTATTTCGTAAACACGCTCGGTCGCTCGCTCGAATGAGACGAATATGCAATTTTTTTTTATCCCTTTCTCATGCACTCGTAACTACATTCACTCGTACTGAGTCGTTAAGAATAATAAATGGACGAATTTTATATATTTTTCCTCTTCTTTTTTTTTTTTTTTTTCAAAGTAGTGTCATCGTTTTAAGTAAAGTGGATTTTTTCTTGTATGTTTTTTGCAACGATAGCGCCATTTATCTATCTGATGTAGTTTGAAACGTTTGGAAATTTTCTCTGTTTTTACTCCCCCGAGTACTTCTGGTACCAGTTAAAAGAGAAATTAGTCGCGAGAGTTTATCTTGCGCGTATTTTCTCCTCGCTATGTTTCATCGTTCGCCTTTGACTTTTACACGAGACGACGACTTGAAAATGCTACGGTCAAAGTTGATCCTGGTGTATGGTTTGGTCTTTTTTTTTCACCCAGGTTTTTCTTGTATCATATTAAATCATCTATTTTCCTGGTCGACTGTATCGTAGTTTTTTGACTAGAATAACGAATATGTACAAAAAATGGAATAGTTCAGACGAAGATTTTCGATTTTTTTTTTTCGTAATATGAGTTACGTTCCAGGAAAAAGTACAATAAGTCGGCAGCGATCATTTTTGAAATATTAAGGCACCATGTAGAATAAATTTTAATGATCATTTCGAAAAAAAAAGTTGAAAATTGAGAAAGTTATGGCACTTTGAAATTTACTTAGTTAATGAGTAGGTTTTGAGGAAAACCTTATCTTTAAAGCTTTTCATCAACGATTTTTAGAAAAAAAAATTTCACTATAACCCCGATGATGCTGTTTATTTTTTCAAAAAATCTATACGTACAAATCGCAAAAATTACACCTTAGACTTATCGTACTTTTTCCGAAACCCTTATAAAACCAACTCTACCAGATCTCAAAAACATCAGATCAAATTGAAAATTTTGCCAGGTATGGTTGGAGGGTCTATAGCTATCGATCCCCATCAAAATTTGAAATTCACTAAAATTCACTCCACCACATTTTTAACTCCAAGTCAAAACTACATTCGCCATACCTAACTCGTCAAAAAATCACACTTTTCACACACCCTGTGTGTGACACCCTAAAAAGGCGACAAAATGGGCATAAACTGTACGGGAATTTGGGAATATTGAAATAAACACTTCAAGGTTCATCTATACACGAAATTTCCGCTTTCTGTGAATTTTGATGCTTGTAGAAATATAGGGGATACGACCAAATCAACATTCATGTCAACATTTCAGCATAAAGTTCAAAAGTCATTCATAATCATCCCTAAATTTTGATTTTTTTTTAAACATGCGAACGGTGGGTTCACAATATGTAGTGAGAAATTACCTCAACAGAATGCGGTAAAAATTTCAACTTCCAAACTCAATTTTTTAGATTTGCAAAACTCACTCAAAGTCTAAAAATTTCCAAAAATTTTCAAAAAATCGAAAAAAAACATTTTTTGGCATTTTTTTTTTTTACAAAAATGAAATTATAATACAGAATTGAACTAAAAATAATCATTGTTGAGAAATTTTTATCGTTTCCCTTTTTTTTGGAGTTTTTGAAAAACGTCACTTTTTTGCGTTTTTTTTTACGATTTTTTAAAGAACCACGAAAGAAATTTTTTTAACCCTGCCCTCCCCCCCAATAGATTTAGGCGATCAATTTTAGATGATTAGGCGCAAAATTTCAATTTTATCATCCAAAAAGGTCTTTTTTTACGTATTTTAAAATAAACTTGTTAATAATTGAGAAAATTATTTAAAAAAAAAAATTCTACCACATGAGACATATTTCATCTATTTTAGACCCTCAAAGGCAATTAAAAACTTTTTTTTTCGCTTTTTTTGAATCATTTATGCTGCATTTTTGTAAGTTGGAATGCCAATTGAGAACTCCTGAAAAGAGCCAAAATGTGGAAAACAGATCTCAAATGGGCGAAAATAAGTGTACTCGGTCTATTTTACCAAAGAAGATAAAACACGTAAGAACCATTCTTTAAGCACCCCTGAAAAATCGTTTGTGGGGGATGAAATTTAAATATCGCGTTTAATCGTCTAAAATTGATGGCCTAAATCCATTTCAGTGGAACTTTTCTTTAAAAAATTTCCTTCCCGGTTTTTCGAAAAATCGTAAAAAAACGTAAAAAGTGATATTTTTTAAAAACTTTGGAAAAAAAATTAAATGATAAAAATTTCCCAACAACGGTCACTCTGATTTCAAATATGTTTCAAAAAAATTTTTATTCGGTTTTTTGGAAATTTTTACCACATCCTTTTGGGGCCATTTCTCAACTTTGTGAACCCACAGTTTGCAAATTTCCAAAAAAAAACAACAAAATTCGACCCATCCTAATAGGTTAAATTTTTATCGAAAGATGGAGGGAAGTGTTGAAAAAAGTTGCAAAATGACATCAAATGAATGTCGTAAAAATTTTAATCCTGTAACTTGACCTTAACCCCCCCCCCCGATTAAAATTTCAAAATTTACATGAAAAATCGAAAAAAAATTTCTTTATTTGATTTTTTGGTATTAACGTGTGATAGTAGACCACATGAGGCCAAAAAAACACTTTAAAGTTATGTTTAAAACTAAAAAAAAATTAAATATTTTGAAATTTGTGTAGGTGAAAAACCAAAAAAAAAAAAAAAAAAAAAAAAAAAAAACGTTTATTAATTATATTACCACACATTGACGAGGTTTGGTATTTCAACTTTATTACCTTGAGAAAATTCATTTGAAAATCCCTTAAAAGCAAAAAAAAAAAAATCGCTAAAACTTTTTTTTTTGGTCTCATGTGGTCTACCATAACACGTTAATAACAAAAAATCGAAATAGGAAAATGATTTTTTTTCGATTTTGCATGTAAATTTTGAAGTTTTAAACCGAGGGGATGGGTAAGGGTCAAGTTGAAAACCTCAAATTTCTAGCACGTTCGTTTGACGTAATTTCGCAATTTTTCTTCACCACGCCCTCCAACTTTCGAAAAAAACCTCAAGTTGAAACGCCCTAGTAGATACCCTTTGCATCAAGGATTGATTTCACTATCTTAAAACTCAGGTAGAATCTTCATTCTCAATTGATATTATGCATCAAAAAGTACGCAGGGAAAAAACTACAACAATAATAACTTCACGTTGCCTAACACTCGGTACCTATTCAATTCACTCGAAAAAAAAAACCGAATACATGCCAATAAAGGTGAAAAATTCATATTAAAAAAATATTCCACAACGAAAATCCCAACCCTAAATTATTTTCTATCTAAACTCCTCGGATTGAACATCACGCATTTTAGCACTCAGCTTGCATTTAAAAAAAATCTAAATCAGGCGTTTTCCAAGGTTCATCCACATATCGATGGAAAAAAGTTGGAAAAAGCACTCGACGATTCATCATGCGATAGGAAAAATGATCGACTACCGTGTTCGAGAGTGGAGGACTCGTGACTGGATGAAAGGGTGTGCAGGAACGTACACGTAAAACCGTTTGATTTCACGAAACGTCATAAATCACGTTAATTTGTACGTATATTTCTCGCTTTACGAATACCACAACAACAATCGTATAAATACATATATTTTAAAGCGGCGATACACATACGCGCATGCATTATTTATTCATAACGACACGCAACCGTTTAAAAGAATAGAAAAAAAAAAAAAAAAAAATGGATATTGTATACACATTTGACGCCTGTGTGTTAATTTTACATCTCTCGTGACACGGACTTCTCTGGTCAACACCATCGTTAAAGTTTTTTTTTTTTAAAAACTCTAGATCGCGGATGAGGACACGTTCGAAATCAATTTTACGCCCTGGGGTCGTGGCACAGAAACCAGAAAAGCAGCCATTTACGCGATATAATGCATTTGCAGCTTAATAAGAAAAAAGAGGAAACTCCGCTTACTTTAACTTTAATATTAATGGAATAGCTCGAGATGCTTTGCGCGCAAAAGAAAACACAAGCATGCCATTTTCCTGAACGAAAAAAAAAAGGGGAGCACGTCTATCGATCAGAGAACGTTGCAAGAAATCTCTCTCCTTTGCAAAGGAATCTTCGCGTGTGTTTTTTTTTTTACGTTCTCTCCGCTTTTCTTTTTCTATCGCGCACACACACACGAGCGAAAATATCCGACCTTTTGCAGTTTTATTGCCAAATAGCTTATACGTATACCTGTATAATATAGTTAGGTGTATATTGGTAGATTTTTGTATAGACAAGAGTGGTCGTAAAGTTTGCAGTTTACTTAAATACAGTCTTTTTCTTTTTATTTTCGTTTAAAAAATCTCGTCAGGTTTTTAATTACACGTTAAAAAAAAGTATATAGCTTAATACTAAGACTTTGACGTGTGTACACAGCATACAGAAGCTAGTCTCATTTTAGCTTTTTTTTTCTCTCTCTTTTCAATTTATCGTCAACGACGACGACGACGACGACGACGACGACGACGTGAAAATAAATCGTATTATACGTCTCATTTCAACGTCGCTTGTTGTATAGGTAAAGGTATATGGTACAATATAGGTAGGTAGAAGGTATAAGGTACTGTAGGTTTCCCATCATCTGCACCTAAAAGCGATAAACCGAGAGAAAAGTGTACCTCATATTGTACCTATGTTATAATATCTTATAGCATATGCCTTATACCGGTACAAAAGATTATATTCTACGTCGTCGTCTGAATTCCGACACACCAATTTAAATATCAATCGCGACACACGCATTTAAAAGCGGATTAACACCTTGATACGTTGTAATACCTCTTACAACGTTAATAATCGTAAAAAGTAACATATAAAATCTGATAACACCACTTACGAGCATCGTGTCCACTTTTCGTTAACGTCACATTGCCCGATTCCACGCTGCTTTTACCTTGAAAAACCAACGAAAAAAAAACAAAAAACAAATATTAGCCTACTAATAAGATATCCTATTACTTGATTTAAATACTAATATATACGTACACGTATATATCTACATATTAAATTTTATCAATTTAATTCGCCTCGTCGAGTCGTATATCTTTAGCTTCCTCCCTCCCTCCCTCCCGCTTAAATATTCAACTTCATATATTACTTTATAAATCTATTAAGTACATCTGAATGATGAGATGGCATAACGAATGACCTTACAGTGTATAGGAAATTCGCTATGTTACGTTACGTTAGGTTACGTTACGTTACAGCCTACTATATAGCACCAAAATGTACTCTATCATTCTCTCGTTTGCCTGTATCTTTTTCATGTGGGTGGACGCCTTTGTCGTTTTATTCGCGCGGTACGACTTTTCAAACTTTCCAGTTTCGTAAGCAAGTTGGCCCAGCCAAGCCAGCCACCACCGTTTTTCGATGGTATTTACGAAATTAAATTCGTCGTCCTTTTCGTATAGCATAATTAATTTTATTTTAACCAAGATCGAAACCTATACGCTTGCTAAGGTTGGCGTTTTACAAAATTTATATACTTACTCTTTATTTTACTCAATTTTCGCTGCTACCACGTTTATCGTAGTTTACGCAAAAGTTGGCAAATTTTTAACCCGACATTTTGCGGAAATTAAATTTCTTAAATGGGACGTTTTATATATGCGAGCATTTTAGGTGATATGCAAAATCGAATAAATGTACCGATTAAAAGGGTCCGTATGTGGGGTATTTTTATTTTTATTTTTTATAAGACTGAAAGATCAAAGTAATCATTATTTTTGGTTAGTTTTAGGTTGTTTTCAAAGTTGGATTGGTTTTATAAATGTACCTGGTTTTTAATTTAACAAACTCTACACCCCCCTACCCTCGTCTACCCGGAATTATACTTACATAAGAGTACATTTTTTTTTTTGAGATTTTTAGTGATAATTTGTTGCAGTAGAATTTTTACTATTTTTTTTTTTTTTTTTGCCAACCTTATATTAAAACATTTTGAAAAATTCTGAAACTCTAAAAAATGACTAAAAGTTGTCGGAGTAGCCGATTCAAAATGAAAAAGAACAAAAAATGGCGTTTAAAAAATAAAAAATAATACAACTGATTTGCTTTGAGTTTTCTATCTGATACAGTTTTGAAATAAATATGCAAATTTCTTCACGCTAGCTCAATTTGGAGGAGAGAAATGCTTACAAAGAACTTGAAAAGTAAGAAAAACTGAGAAAAATCTACTTAATTCCGGGCTGTGAGCAGGTAAAGGGCATATCTAGGATGGCTAAAAATTCTACACACCTAATTTTAATCTGCTACCTTATTTTTGGAAGGAAGATACAAACGGAACATCCTTTTTGGTTTAAAAACCGACAATTTTTGAAATTTTAGCCTCGCAGCACCTCCTCTCCTAAATTTGGGGGTGACGGAATTTTGATCCTAAGGTCATACCCACTCTAAAATATCAAATCCGTTGACTAAGTCTACTTCCCAAATTTGAGTGATTTTGGTTGGTATCGAGCTGAGAAAATGATGTTTAGTTTCGAGCTGGAGGGAGGGGGTAACATGATAATAAAAAGAAATATATATCAGACATGCCCAAAAATCGTCTCAATGGTCTACCAAAACCCTAAAACGGATTTCGTTGATACCCCCTCCCCCCTATCCGTTGTATGTCGATAGTTCGTAACATCCTGGTTTTCATTGACAATATGATAGAAACTACGACTAAAAATTGATCGAAACTACTAAATTTCAATTTTCTGTTTCTAGCTCAATGGGGGGGGGGGAGAGAGGATATATGCGAAGAGCAAACTCAAAAAATAAAACAAACCAACAAAAAACGACTTTTTTTGGGTTGAGAGGGAGTGCAATGATACTGAAAAATCGAAACCACCAAAAGGCACAACTATGGCTTCTACCGAGTCTACATGCCAAATTTCAACTTCTTAGCTCAATTTGGAGGGAAGTTATGCGAGGAACAAACTCAAAACATAAGAAAATTCAGCCAAAAAAACATATTTTCGGGGCTGTGAGGGGATGCAATGGAGTTGAAAAGTCGAGACCACCATCAGGCAACTCTAAGATCCCTATTAAATGTACATACTAAATATCAACTCCCTAGCGGAATGGGGAAAGGGGTAGGAGGAAAATATGCGAGGAAAAAACTCAAAACATCCCAAAAAACCACATTTTTAGAGCTGTGAGGAGGCGCAATGGGTCTGAAAAGTTGAAACCCCCAAAAGGTACTTTTATGGCCACTACTAAGTCTATATACCAAATTTCAACTTCTTAGCTCAACTTGGAGAGGAGGAATAGTCTTTATTCAAGGTCAAAAAGGAGGAAACCTCTCATATCTCCCCTCTCAATTGACCTAGAAAGCTGATTTTTGGATATATTATACAACTTTGGATTTTCTATCGATTGGCGCAAAAAGGGACAATTTTTATGAGTTTTACCACTCAGTACCTCCTCTCCCAAATTTGGGCACAATTGAATTCTGACCAGAGATAATCCGCACTCTAGAATATCAAATCACTCGCCGATCGAAACACATTTCCAAAATTTTATCTATTTTGTTCGGTATCGAACTGAGCAAATGATTTTTAGTTCTGGGAAAATAAATAAATAAATAAATAAATAAATATCTGGCATAGCTAAAAATGGTCGCAATGGTCTTCTATGACCACAAAAAGGATTTTGTTGATATCCCCCCCTCCCCTAAATCCACCGTTGGTCGATAGACCGTAATAGCCTAGTTTTCATTGGCAATACGACATGGAAAATCAGGCTAAAAATCACCAATTTACGCCAAAACCGATGAAAATTGATGAAAAAGGTTGTAAATGAAAATTGCGAAATTTGAACCAAGCTTATTTATAATTCAGTAATTTTTACAAATCTTACGATATTTTTCCAACAATCTTAAAATGTTTTCAACACGTTTTAAGCAATTTTTTAATAGTTTAAATGAAATTTTGGTGAGAAAACGACAACATGTTTATAATTTTTATGTACTTTTTTCTGTTTTTTGAATAATGTTTGAACACCTTTTACCATTTTTTATGAATTTGTTTGATACTTTAACGAAGCTTTGAACTATATTTTTAATTTTAAATGGATCTTTTGAGATGCTTTTTTTCAAGTTTGACGTTGGTTTTTTTTTTTCTATAAAAATTATTAAAAAAAAACTATTTTCATCGCTTATCGTTTCCAATTTACAAGTTATTATTTATTTTTCCTAACTTCAAATCATTATAAAATTTTTTGGGTTCATTATGGTTCGTTTTTTCTTGAATTTTAATCATTGCTTCGATTTCAAAAAAATAATTTCATTACACTTTCCAAATAAATATAGAATACTTGATATCTTGAAGATTTTCAGAAAAATTCAAAGACTTAATGATTACGAAATCACCAATAAGTATCATATAATTTTTCTATACTTCTGTAAAAGGATTGTTGAGATCGATTAGGTATGCAAATATTCTTGATAACAATTTTCAGAACTGAATTCGACAAAATATTATTTTGTTGGTATTAAATTATTAAAATACGGTACTTTAAACACCTTACATAATCCAAAATTTCATGATTGGCTCAACCTAAAATTTGGGTTGATCTAACCACTAGAGGCGGCTCTATTGGGGGGGGGTTGATGATTAAGGGTGAGGGGAGGGGGTAGTGGTTGTTAAAATTGGAATTGGACGTCAAAATCGTTTTCAGAACATGTGATTCATATGAAAACGACACCAATATCGGTTATTT